>CM024766.1:32683081-32949675 GCA_014218235.1 Colocasia esculenta
TGACTCTGTTGACAATGTAGCTGCTGTGTTGACTGCTTCTGCCCAGAAATAATCTTGGTAACCTCATTCACAAAGCATAGTTTCTTGCCATATCCAAGAGAGTTCGGTTCTTGGTCGTTCGGCTTACCATTTTGCTGCGTGGTCCTTGGTGCTGAGAAAGTGTGCTGAATTCCTTGATCATCACAGAATCTAGCAAACTTTTCATTTTGGAACTCACCACCATGATCATCGAATGGATACTATGCTGAAACTTCTGATCTTTCTGGATTTTTTTCTGCTGAAACTACAAACTATCAAAAGTGTCCATCTTTATGTTCTAAGAAAGATACCCCATGTGAATCTTGAGTAGTCATCTACTAAACAAATCCGAAATTCTTTCCTCCAAGACTGGTAGTTTCTCATTGGTCCAAATAGATCCATATGCAGAGCTCTAAGGGTTTTGAGGTGGTCACCACCGTCTTTGACTTGAAGGACTCTTGGTGTGCTTTCCCTTAGCACAAGGTCTGCAAACACTTTCTAATTTACCATTGATTTTCGGTAGGTCCTTCACAAGGTTTCTCTTTCTGAGCTTGCTCTATGCCATCTAAGCTGCAGTGGCCTAACCTTCTGTGCCACAGATCGGTTGATTTTGTCTTTTGCTGGCTGCCAGACACACATTTTGCTCTTTGAGTTCTTCAAGGTAGAGCACGTACAGATTCTTCTCTCTATTTGCTTCAAAGAGACCTGCCATCCTTTAGTATGCTGCATTTTGACTCTTGAAATTTGATTTGAGTCCTCTATCACACAGCTGACTAATACTTATGAGGTTGTGCTTTAAACCTTTGACTAACAGTACATCTTCTATGACTGTTTTTTCCTTTGCTGATACTGACCCACTGCCTACTACAGTTCCTTTTCCATTCTCCAAAGTGACTGTTCCTTCTTCATCTTGAAGATGGGAGAAAAAGCTTCAGGTTCCTGTCATGTGCCTTGAGCACCCACTATCCAAGTACCATTTGAATGCTCGAAGGTTAGCCTGAAAAAAGACATCAAGATTTATGTACCCAAGTTCCTTTGGGTCCTGATGGGTCAGTATCATTATTTTACTTTTTATTATCCACTTCTATTCTTGTTGGACAGGTGGATTTTAAATGTCCTAGCTTATTACAGTGATTACAACATGATGTTATTGTCACTCTTACTATGTATTTTAAATTTCGCTTTATATGCACATCTTGTTCTGGAGTGAACTTAGGAGTTGGATATTTTTCTGGATAGATTATTTCTTTCTTCGTTTTTCTGGCGGTATGTAACCTAAACCTCGTTTATTCTTACCAGATCTTCTAGCACCTTTTAATAATAAGGAATTCTTTCCATTTGTAAACTTTTCTAAGGTGCTTGCTAGTGTATTGGTTTCTTCATTTAATTCATTTACCGTTTTTCTTAAATCATCTGAGCTTTCCTGTTTTTCTAGGTCATGATTTTTCTTTTCTGTGTCTTGTTTAAGTTTCACATAATAGTTCATTTCTTCTCTTAAGCTCAATTATTTGTTTTTCTAGTTCTTCATTTCGAATTTTAAATCTGAGTTGGTATTTTCGAGACATGTGACATTTTTCTTGTTTAGCTTAAGTAGTTTACACACTTCTTTATACTTATCGTAGAGTTCATTAATGCACTTTCCAAATTGTCTGAATCTGAGTCATTACAGGAATCGAAAGAGGAATCAGATGTTACCTTATCCTCGGTATTTGCCATAAAAGCCAGGTTGGCTTCTTCTTCTTCACTGCTGGAGCTTGACTCACTGTCTGAGTCGCTGCTGTTGTCCCATGCAGCTGCCATGGCTTTCTTTTTGAATCTTCTGAACTTCTTGGAGCTGTCCTTCTTCTTGTGATCATTTTTCTTTAGAACTTGGACAGTCTGCCTTGTATGTCCAGGTTTCTTGCATTCATAGCAAAGTGGCTCATTCCTCTTCTGATCTTTTCCATCTGTCTCTTGAGATCTTTGTTTTTCTTGAAGTACCTCCTACCAGACTGGAACTTCTTCTTCTTTGCCAAGATTCTCTGCAATCTTCTTGAGAGCATGGCTTCTTCATCATCACTATCTTTGCTATCTTCACTGTTATCTAAGGATTCTTCTGATGAGTCCCCATTAGCTTTAAGCGCATTTGACTGCTTCTTTCTACTGGAGGATTCTCCTAGTCTTTCCATGTTTATTTCATGGGCCATGAGAGACCCGATGATTTTTTCTACTGACATTTTCTTAAGATCATTAGCTTCTTCGATAGCTGTGACCTTTGCCGTCCATGAGATGGCAAGGATCTGAGAATCTTCCTTACCATATCTGCATTCTCATATGACTTTCCTAGACTTGCTAGGCCATTAGTGATGTCAGTAAATCTACTAAACATTTGGGTAATAGACTCACTTGTTTGCATTTGAAATCTTTCATATTGAGTGACAAGAATGTCGATTCTTGTCTCCTTTACTTTGTCTGTACCTTCTATGTAATCCTTAACTTTTCCCACATTTCCATGGAGGATTTGCATGCTGAAACTCTGTTGAACTCCTTCTTGCTTAGAGCCAACATAGAATGCTCTTAGCTTTACAGTTCAAGGAGATTTTCTTTCTATCTTCATCTGTCCATTGTGCTTTCTCATTTGTAACGACCAGATCACCTTCTTCCACTATTGACCAGATTTTGATAATCGTGGCCTTGTAGGAAGTATTCCATCCTGGTCTTCCAATACGTATAGTCTTCACATCGAACAAAGGAGGTCTGTTGACAGACTGACCTTCGAAGTGACCTTGGGCTGCCATGGATCTTTACTCTTCAGATCGTTGGATCTTTTTCTTTGTCGAAGAGACTCTCTCTGATACCACTTGTTGCCCGGTTGGCTAACCCAGAGGGGGGTGAATGGGTCTTTAAAAATTTATCTGATAAAACCTGAACTCAAACAACATAAAGAGTTCTTGAAAGGGATTAGTAATGGTTAGTAGAAACAACAATCACACAAAGAAGACAATCACACAACACACGATTTATCCTGGTTCGGATCTCCTCTCCTTAGGGTCCTACGTCCAGTCCCTGAGCATTCTCAGGATTTCACTAACTGGGGTACAGTCCCCCTATGGAAAAAAACAATCACCCAGCTTAGCTGGTCTTCCTTCACCCCTGAAGGGAACACAACACCCTGGCAACACCAGGTCTTCCTTCACGCACGAAGGGAAAAAACACCACCCTAGAAACCACCAGGTCTTCCTTCACACACGAAGGGAATAACACAGGAAAATTCTTGAGAGAAAAAGACTAGCCCCTAGATCAAGCTTTTACAAAACTCAATCTGAAGCTACACCCACTGAGAGACGAAGATCTACACAAAGTGCACTCTCTCAGAACTAAACTAGCTCTTCCTGAATTTTTCTTCTCACAGCACAGGGAGCTAAGAGCCAAGATCGAAAAGACTGAATTTCTGGCTCTAGAGAAAAATTTGAAGACTTGAAAGCTACAGAGTTCTAGCCGCTCTTCAATATGAATTGAATTTTCTCTCTTGTTCAATGTATTGTCTTCCGAGCTTCATCTTGTATTTGTATCTTCGATTTGAATGAGGACAAGGAGATGACCGTTGTCTTACAGCTTTGGTGTACGTTAGACTGAAGGTTTTGTGGAAGCTTCCTGTCAACAGTCTTTTGTTCTTTGGAGCACGCAAAGAGATAAGATCTTCTGAGTCTGCTTGTAGTTCCTTCTGTATCCGTTGTTGTAGGATAGTACATCCTTAAGGTTCTGCAAGGTTGAGCTTTAATGGTAGACAGCTATACTATCTCCAGATGTCAATCAACATCAAAGCAGATAGACACAAATATAGTAGTAATACTTTATCGTTCTAAAAGATGCATGCAGAGTATACACCAGAATGGAAGATATGTTCTGTGTCCATGCAGAGATACGTTCAGTCTTTATTAAATGCATGGCAGTCAATCAGACGAGATGCGACTTTGACTATTCAACGTAGATTAAATCAAAAAAAAACGTTTAATCAAATGGAAACATGACTTATGCAGTCGTTGTGAAAATTTGATAGAGTCGTTATGATCAAGTTGCTGTAGACTGATAAGAAGTCGTTATGATAACTTATGAAGTCGTTATCACAACCAAGTCGTTCTATAACAGATCATAAAAGAAATCGTTATGAAAACATGGCAAGTCGTTGTAGCTTTCTAAAGAAATCGTTATGACAACTTACCGAGTCGTTATGACGAGCAAGTCGTTATAACTTCTGAAGAAGTCGTTACGATAACTTACAGAGTCGTTATAATGAGCAAGTCGTTATAACTTCTGAAGAAGTCGTTACGATAACTTACAGAGTCGTATAATGAGCAAGTCGTTATAACTTCTGAAGAAGTCGTTACGATAACTTACAGAGTCGTTATGACGAGCAAGTCGTTATAACTTCTGAAGAAGTCGTTGCGATAACTTTCAGAGTCGTTATGGCTCTTCTGAGAAAAGATGTATGTAAGACTTACCACAAATGCTTGACTTTCTTTGGGTAATTCCTGTGCTTATGGCTAGATAAACAAGGTTAGAGAACTTTTGACAGTGTTTTGTTTATCACCAAAATAGGCAAGTAATTAATTGAAAAGTACATGGGGATGGACTGTTCATCAAAATGCTCTGTCATGTAAAATCATCTTTAAATTCTTCAAATTTCTTGATGCTTTTCCCTTATCTACCTTTCCTTGCCAACTGTTATTTTGCCTCAACTTTATTCACATTCTTAATTATCAACTTCTTATCAAAAATCATACTACCATATCTGAATTATCTGCTTCTCTATACCATTTTGTCCATACTATCTTTATTCCTTTTTGGTTAAAAACCACTGTCTCTTTACTCAACTGTGCAAAAATCTCAAATTTTTCTTTAAACATTCAATCTCAGATAACCTGTGAATATTAAACCTTCCATGCTTCCGCTGCGCCACTCTGATTACACTGAATATCTAACAAAATATTCCATAAATTCTGCTCCCAATATTATTCATAATTACTTCGCCCTTTTATTATTATTCTAACTCTAGCTGGGTTCAATACTAACTTTCTTCACTTTTTAAATCATTTTACTCAATCAATCAACGCTGGAAGAAAACATCGAAATTTTTGGACTGCTTTCTCTAATACTTCAATTCTGATTGTGCCACATGCTTTAATTCTGAATCATGCTATACCACTACTGACATACCTTGCTCTTTACATTCCTTTCCTACTTAAATAACATTCTCTGACTGATCCAATCAATCTATTACTTAATCCTTCAAAATATATGCTCTCATTGCTGTGATACTGCATTCTCTTATTGGAAAAATTAAACTGCTCAACTAATTCTGCACATATTCTACCTTCAACTTTATTAAACTCTCTCTCAATCAGGTGCCATCTAACTTCAATCCCTTCACTGTTTAACTGATCACATCTTTTCTTTTTGTACTTAATAATTTCAAATTTCTATTTATTTCTATTCTACTCTGCCATACTCTGATCTGCACACTATTCCTTAACTGTTCTGCCTTTTATTCTTACATCAAACTCTAAAGTACTTTCTCAAGATAATACCTATGCTCAATCTGAACCACTTTCTGCGTGCTGCCATGCAAACTCTTGCTAAACATTTCCCAAACCTTTTAATTATATCCGTTTCACAATCTGCTGCACTCCTTCTTTCCCTGATTCATAACCTGCCAACTGCATCAACCATAATATCATTCCTACAAAACATTTCTCTTAATTATTCTATTGTCTGGCTTATCGCACTTTACCTTTCACACTATAATTCTCGCCATCATATAAACATCCTTTATTGACAACTGCCAAGATCATGACCTGAAACTGATCTCTTTAAATACTATAATCTGATTTGTCTGATTTCTCTATTCTACTTTATTGCCTTACTTTCTAATGCTGAAATCATTACAGCTATACCATACTCACTGCTATCTTTTTCATTCAAACCTTTACTTTAATTCCTTGCATAGTTTACCTTACTATTCCACTTTACCTGATACTGCTTAACTGCTCACCTCTGCACATACTTATACTGATCTTTTCCATCAAACTTCCTGTTACCATCATTATTCACAGTAGCATTATTTTCAAGCTCTTTACCACAACCATCTCTAATCACAGATACATTTAACCTGACTGCCACACATTGCTGCTCCTCTATTTACTAATACTTTCTCTCAAACTAAACTAACTCATACAATGATTCCAAACCTTCTATAACACTAATCACATGATTAACTATACTGCTTTATTCCTCATTAATATCATTGTTCCACTGCTTCTTACCATATCATTACCCTATACCTGTCTCTGCCTGCTCTATATCTTACCAAAATATCCCAAACACACCTTTTTCAAAATATTACTCTCCATTTTTTGATTATTATAACCAAATTCACTAATCCCTTTCATTTCTATTAAACAAAAACTTTTAGATAATTGCACTTTAACTGAAACTGGCACACAAATGCAACCTCTCAACTTATACTACTAATCTCATCATTTCTCTGCCATTACTAATAATTGCCCGATGCAAGCAATCAACCACATTTCACAAACTAGATTTCCTGTAACCACATCTTTCCTCAGCTACTACCAGCAACTACCATACTTATAAAAACAAACACACAATTCACATGGCAAAATTCACGTAAAAACCACTTTAAACCACATAAAACTACATACTTACTACCAGCAGCGAACATTAAACCATGTCTTGGGACATTGTAATCTCAATATCTTTTCATATTCTAACTGGACCATTGCTCTAATACCAACTGTAACGGCCCTGGATATTTATACCCATTAAGGCTCCATATCCAAGTCCGCCTCCCGCGATCGGACCAAAGTCTCGCAAGGGATAGCTCGTACACGTGTCCAGTAAGAATATAAAAGACAACCACAACAGTACAAGACACAAGAAAGTACTTGTGCTCATATCTATATATAATAATTTACAACTGTCCCAATACATTATTACATGCCCAATTAAAAAGTACAACTACCTAGAACATACCCCGAGGGAGCACAAGCTCACACAACACAACTAACACTACTGTTGGTGGTCTAAGTCTACCACAACGCCTTTGCAAGCCATACCAATGGTAAACCCTGAAAAGAACTGTAGGGGAGTGAGCCTCAACAAGTCACAGGCTCAGTAGGGAACCACCCAAAAATAACACACGAAACTAAAGAGACCTCCACCCCAAAGGGTCTCACTGGCAACTCCGATAGCCAAACCATATCATGCTCACAACATTTATAACAAGTAACAATTTAAACAGTAATTCATAAACAAATACATAGTTCTCGGAAGGAAAGAGGAACTATAGGACTAGCACAGCACCACTAGTCCACCAAACAATTAAAACGCCTAGGCCACAAGCCTTACAGGCAAACCACTATAACAACTAGTCGCCTAAGCTATAATCCACATAGGCAAACCACTGCCTAGGCTACAAGCTTCACAGACGAACCTCAAACACATGGGTAACAGGACTGCTAACCCAGAGCTGGTCCATTACACCCCAAACCACGATATGTCGAAAGCCACACATATGGTAGCAGGACTGGCTACAGTAGACCAATCCATCACACACAAAAACCATAATTGTAAGCTTACCTGAGGAAGGGTAAAACACAACAAGTGGAAGGTCTCACCACATGACCTTCACTGAGCACCGCTCCACCACAACACCTGAAAGGGCTGGTACATAACATACCACGAGAGACAGATACCCACAAAGGGTATAGGTACCTACTACCACGAGGTACCACCACAAAGTCTCAGTACAATTGTGCCTCCTACCAGGCACACCACAACGGGTCAAACCTCAACCAACAAATCACTATACACAAGCCACGACCACTGATAAAGCACGAGTCGGAAAGAACGACGCCACCACATGGGAACAGACTACTGGTTCATGACGCCAGTATCCACCCCGGACAACACAACACAAGAACTACCTCTCAGTCTCACAGTCAAGGACGAAAGGTCCAACTGCCGCTCCACAAGCACAAGCCGAAGAACAGTGGAGACCAACCAACACCACACCTGCAGACCACTCAGCTGCAGGCCCATGCCTATCACCTTTAGGGACTCTGGCCCAAGCTCCCTAAAGTGAGGCACTGGAAAACATGACTAGCTGGGGACTAGTGTCGACTACTGGTGTCTGTACCCCCAACCACGAGCGCGCTACAAGCGACTAAACACAAACTATCACAAGTCGCTGCTCTCTGTCGTCTTTCCCTCAACCAGACGTACAACTCAAACACAGAAGTGAGGGTGTCCAAGACAGATGACACAGACCTCTACGATATACACAGAACCAGGACAAACTCCGAGCACTAACGTGCCTGGCTCACACAAAACCTGGGGCACCCAACTGAAGAGGCATTCCGGAATAGGCGCCGGACCACCACACTCAGAAATGCACAAACCACAATACATACACACATTATCTTTATTACAAACCATGATACACATGTGGGGAATAGCTTGTCCCGGTCACTCTGTGACCCACAAGCTAGCCTACACAAACACATACACAATTTACATTAAATAATAATATTTTGGCCTGTCATCGATCACGAGGTGACCTCCATTGCTGCATTAAACTCATTACACAATTACCCCTTAATAACCACACTTATACTTTACTAACTAACCATCTTAAATAATCTACAACAGACATTAAAGGACCAAAGATAGGTTCACACTGGAACCTCACTGCCCAGTCACCACAAACCAACCTTATACATACACCCAAACCATGTAAACCGTATGTCAACCACGTAAACAACACGTCCACTATATAAATGACACGTCAACCACATGGACAACATACTCAAAGAGTGTTAAAGGTGCCAATGCACCGCTCGCACTGGCCATGCACATAAGATACCGATAATCGGATAATCATACTATTCAAAACATGCACCACAGGACCTCTTGGCTGAGGTCCCAACGTGGGGTAGTGTCTGATGATCAGTCCATCCTCATATAATTTCATTTAATTATATACAATTTTGGTGATTAACAAAACCCTAACAATTATTGTCTAACAAGTTTTATGAAGTTTATCCACAGGGAATAAATAGAGCAAAATCTGTCAGTAATTCTTACACTGTATCATTTAAAGTTCACAGCATGTATTTTCTCTAAGTCCACATCAATTTTCTTTATAGCATAATGATTTCATAAGCAACGATTTCCCTTATAAGCATAACGATTTCATAAGTATCCGTTTCTTTATAAGCATGAACAATTCTATCGCTATAACGATTTATTAAGTGAAACAACGATTTCGATTTCACATAGATTTCATAAGAAAAACAACGATTCGGTCATCAGTTTCTTAAGAGAAACAACGATTTGATTGTTGTAATGATTCGATAAGTGAAGGCAACGATTTGATAGCTAGAACGATTTGCCTTTACGGTAGAACGATTTGGTTACTCTCGTACAACGATTTGCTTATATCTGTACAACGATTTGCTTGTACAACGATTTGGTTACTCTCGTACAACGATTTGTTCATGTTTGAACAATGATTTGCTCAAACAACGATTTATTTATATTTGAACAACGATTTGCTCAAACAATGATTTGTTTATGTTTGAAAAACGATTTGCTCAAACAAGGATTTGTTTATGTTTGAACAACGATTTGCTCAAACAACGATTTGGTTATGTTTGAACAACGATTTGCTCAAACAAAGATTTGTTTATGTTTGAACAACGATTTGCTCAAACAACAATTTGATTATGTTTGAACAATGATTTGTATAAACAACGATTTCATAAGTTACATAACTATTTCCTTGTCATAACGACTTCATGGATTACATCGATTTCACATATGATATTCAAATTTATTTTAAAATATTGTGAAAGTCAAAGTCTTTCCTCGTGCATCTCTAATATCCTTACATTTAATGGGATTGTACACTCCTCTGCACGATGCATATCTGGGCGCCTTCTATTCATATGTTTCTATAGCAAACACTTTTCAGGATAGCAAAATGGCATCACTATTTTGGTGTACGTTCTTACTGCATGGTTTCTAACGTTGACTGACAAGCATAGAGACAGTCTAGCTATCTGTGCTTCGACATTTATTGTGTGTATGTCATATCTTACAACGTTGGACAATCAGAAGCTGAGGAATATCTAGATGAATCTTCTCTTTGCGTGCATGGCTCCAGAGCATTAAATGGCTACAAGCTTATCTGTCGCGCACGATGAACCATGCTGTCTAACATGCTTCAAGCTTAGAGACAATGACCATTTCAACAGCTATATTCTCAAGAGAAGACATATATATATATAGAGGACTGAAGACTCCCTGTTACATAGTTCGACAATTTGAATCCTTGCGAAAAAGAGCCTTCAAGAAAAACCTTCAACAACGAAGAAGAGCCTCTTGCTTCACTCTATACATTCCGTAGCTCGTAGCTCTCATCCTTTATTGTCTAGATTTTTTTTGAGAGCTTGTAGTTCTGAGAGATTTATGTTATTGTTGATCTTTCTCTCTCAGACTTTGCCTCAGATCAAGCATTTCATTGTGAGCTTGGTCTAGGGGCCTTTCACCTTCTTTCACATTTGTTGTGAAGTTCCTCTTCGGGTTGTGAAGAGAAGACCTGTTGAAAACAGGTGGTGTGTATTCCTTTCAGTAAGGAAGAAAGACCTGTGTATCAGGGTGGTTGTATACCTCTTCGGGGTTTGAAGAGAAGGCCAGCTGCGGCTGGATGTGTAAGGGTCCTTGAGGGGGATTGTACCCTTGGTTAGTGAAATCCCAAGTTGTTGCTTGGGGACTGGACGTAAGACTCCTTGGGATAGGAGGTTCGAACTAGGATAAAAACTCTTGTGTTGTGTGATTGGCTCTTTGTGTGTTTGTTTTTATTATCTCTAACACTAACCATCGATCTTAGTGTCTTCCTATTAAGTGTTTTTATTGACAGGGGTAGATTTTATCGAAAATTTTAAAATCCCATTCACCACCCCTCTGGGCTTGCTAGCTGGGCAACAAGTGGTATCAGAGCCAAGTCTCTTCGACAAAGAGGATCTTACGATCTAAAGAGCAAAGATAAATGGCAGCTCAAGGGTATGCAGAAGGCCAGTCAGTTAACAGACCACCTTTGTTCGATGGTGAAGATTACAACTATTGGAAGACCAGAATGGAGTACTTCCTTCAAGATCTCGATTTTCAAATCTGGTCAATCATTGAAGAAGGAGATTTAGTTGTTCTAAACAGCCGAGAAAATTGGACAGATGAAGATAAGAAGAAGATCTTCCTCAACTGCAAAGGGAAGAGTATATTATGTTGTGCTCTTAGTAAGAAAGAGTTCAACAGAATATCAGCATGCAAATCAGCGATGAAAATGTGCGAGAAACTTAGAATCACATATGAAGGAACATACAAAGTTAAAGAAACAATGATAGACATCTTGGTAGCTCAGTATGAGTGATTTCAAATGCAGCCAAGAGAATCAATTACACAAATGTACAGTAGATTCACAGATATCACTAATGGTTTGGCTGGTCTTGGAAAGAACTACAACATGGGAGACATGGTAAGAAAAATACTGAGATCCTTACCAGCTTCATGGACTCCTAAAGTGACAGCCATAGAGGAAGCTAACGGCTTGAAGAATATGTCTCTTATGAAGCTCATTGGGTCACTAATGACCCACAAAATAAATATGGAAAGGCTTGGGGAGTCTTCAAGCAGAAAGAAGCACAACAACGCACTAAAAGCTACTGAAGGTAGCTCTGAAGAAGATTCAGAAGATGAAGATAGTGGTGAGAATAGCGAAGATGAAGAAGCATTCCTATCCAAAAGATTACAACGCATATTGTCCAAGAAGAAATACCAGTCTGAAAGGAGACATTTCAAGAAAGGGAAAGACTTCAGGAAACCTGAAGTCAAGGATGGCAAGAAGTCAGAACCCATCTGTTATGAATGTAAGAAACCCGGACATATCAAGGCTGAATGTCTGAA
The DNA here is from genome assembly GCA_014218235.1 of Colocasia esculenta. Taxonomy (NCBI): domain Eukaryota; kingdom Viridiplantae; phylum Streptophyta; class Magnoliopsida; order Alismatales; family Araceae; genus Colocasia; species Colocasia esculenta. The sequence goes on from CM024766.1 coordinate 32,695,121, forward strand.
ACTGAAGAAGATAGAATTCAGGAAGAAAGACAGCTCAAAGAAATTCAAAAGATATAAGAAGAAAGGCATGGTAGCTGCATGGAGCAATGACAACGACTCAGATAGTGAGTCTAGCTCCAGTGAAGAAGAAGAAGAAAATGCCAACCTGGCCTTCATGGCAAACATTGATGACAAGGTAACCTCTAACTCCTCATTCACTTCTTGTAATGATTCAGATTCTGATAGTTTAGAAGAAGCTTTTAATGAGTTATATAGTAAATATAAAGATGTATGTAAAATACTAAAAACTACCAAGAAAAATCATGCAAGTTTAGAAATTACTAACTTAGATTTAAAATCTAAAAATGAGCAGTTAGAAAAATAAATTTTCAAATTAAAAAGGAGAAATGAATTATTATGTGAAGACTTGAGAAATAAAAATGAACAAATAACAAATCTAAAAAGTCAGGAAACAACAAGCAAACTTAAAAGGGAAGTTGACACACTAACCAAAGATAATGAATATTTAACTAACACCATTGAAAAATTCACAAATGGTAAATCGACATTAATATTAAAAGGAGCCAGAAGATCAGGGAAAAAGAAACATGGTTTAGAGTATACCCCACCAGATAATGAAGAAACAATAATTCATCCTAAAATCTATCCAGCCCCAAAATTTGTGCTGAACAAGACACTGAATATAAATCAAATGTTAAGTATATCCCAACCGAAAAGGTAAGTAAAATATCCTGCTGTAGTCATTGTAACAAATTATGACACACTAAAATAACTTGTCCAACTAAACACCTAAAATGGATACTCAAAAGAAAAGATGAGGAAACTAACCAGCAAAGACCCAAAAGAATTTGGGTACCTAAATCTTAGTGTTTCTATTATAGGGAAGTCTTAGAGCATCAAAATGGTACTTGGACAGTGGGTGCTCAAGGCACATGATAGGCAACAAAAAGCTGTTCTCACACATTGAAGATGAAGAAGGTATAGTAACTTATGGGGATAATGGAAAAGGAACAATGATCGGCTGTGAATCAGTTGGCAGCCAAGACAGAACCCTCATTGAAGATGTTCTATGTGTTCAATGACTCAAGCATAATTTGATAAGTATCAGCCAGTTGTGTGACAAAGGTCACTAAATCAGATATCAAGAGTCAAAATGTCTTATTATGAAAGATGGAGTAACAGTGTTCGAAGCCTGCAGAGAAAATAATTTATATGTGCTTCACCTGGAAGAGTTAAAGGATCAAGATGTATGCCTTGCTGCAAATAAAGATCAATCAACTGAATTATGGCATAGGAGATTGGGCCACTGTAGTCTGGATGGAATCAGAAAATTGGTCAAGAGAAATCTAGTGGAAGGTTTGCCCAAAATAAGCTCAAGGATAGAAGGTGTGTGTGAACCTTGTGCAAAAGGGAAGCACACAAAATCATCCTTCAAGTCGAAGACAATTGTAACTACCTCCAAACTGTTGGAATTGTTGCATATGGATCTGTTTGGACCGATGAGAACCACCAGCCTAGGGGGAAAGAATTTTGGATTTGTGATAGTAGATGATTATTCAAGATTCACTTGGGTATCGTTTTTAGAGCACAAAGATGACACCTTTGATAGCTTTGTTCAATTCAGCAAGAAAGTTTAGAAGGACAAGAAGTTCAGTATAATAAGTATCCGATCAGATCATGGAGGAGAATTTCAAAATGAAAAATTTACAGAATTCTGTGATGATCAAGGAATTGAGCATAACTTCTCAGCACCAAGGACACCACAACAAAATGGAGTTGCTGAGAGAAATAATAGAACATTACTGGATATGGCCAGAACCATGCTGTCAGAGTATAATCTACCAAGATATTTCTGGGCTGAAGCAATCAACACTGCATGCTACATAATAAATAGAGTGATGATCAGACCAATCCTGAAGAAGACTGCATATGAGCTTTACATGCAGAAGAAGCCAAAGATCAGTCATTTCAGAACATTTGGCTGTCCATGCTTCATCCATAACAATGGTAAAAGAGATATTGGTAAGTTAGATTCCAAATCTGATGAAGGAATATTCATGGGGTATGCTTTGAAACCTAAAGTTTATAGAGTCTTTAACAAACAAAGTTTATTAATAGAGCAAACCGTCCATGTTATTTTTGATGAGTCTAACCCTTCCTTGAGAAAGGAAGTAGATAGTGATGATGATGATGATGCAGATAAACTATCCAAGAAACTCAAGGATACATCTATCAAGGATAATGAAGATCCACCCTTGAAAGAATTGCAACAGAAAGAAATACCTCATAATGATCTTCCAAAGGATTGGAGATACAAGAAGGATCATCTAAAAGACAACATCATTGAAGATCCATCTGTTGGGGTAAGAATAAGAGGTAATGTAATTCCATGTGATTACTTAGCATTTGTCTCTCAAATTGAGCCGAAGATAGTCAATGAAGCACTGTCTGATGAATCTTGGATTTTAGCCATGCAAGATGAACTTAATCAGTTCAAGAGAAACCAAGTTTGGTCCCTTGTTCTGAGACCATCAGATCATCCTGTTATTGGCACCAAATGGGTGTTCAGAAACAAATTGGATGAAGCTGGTGTTATCACTAGAAACAAGGCTAGACTGGTTGCTCAAGGCTATTCCCAAGAGGAAGGCATAGATTTCGATGAAACCTATGCACCAGTGGCTAGACTTGAGGCTATTAGAATTTTACTTGCATATGCATCTGCATTGGATTTAAAGCTTTTTCAAATGGATGTAAAATCTACATTTTTAAATGGCTATATAAAGGAGGAAGTCTATGTAGAACAACCTCCTGGTTTTGATGATGAAAAATTTCCAAATCATGTCTTTAAATTACATAAAGCACTGTATGGTTTAAAATAAGCACCTAGAACATGGTATGAAAGACTTAGTGCATTCTTATTAAACCATGGTTTTATCAGAGGACAGGTAGATAGCACATTGTTTATTAAGTCTAAAGTCAAAAATATATTGCTTGTACAAATCTATGTGGATGATATAATATTTGGATCTACTGATGAATCTCTGTGCAAGTACTTTGAAAAGCTTATGCAGGGAGAATTCGAAATGAGCATGATGGGTCAACTAAATTATTTCCTTGGACTTCAAATCAAGCAAAGAAAAGATGGCACACACATCTGCCAAGCAAAATACACCAATGAATTATTAAAGAAGTTTGGGTTTGAAAATGCAAAGCCACTGTCCACACCAATGAGCACATCTACAAGGTTAGACAGTGATAAAGATGGTAAGAAAGTAGATCAAAAACTTTACAGAGGTATGATAGGATCATTACCTTACTTAACTGCTAGTCGACCTGATATTTTATTTAGTGTATACATGTGCGCAAGGTATCATACTGTTCCTAAGGAATCTCATTTAATATCTGTTAAAAAGATTTTTAGATATCTAGCTAGAACTCATGATCTAGGTTTATGGTATCCAAAATCATGCGAAATTAATTTAGTAGGATATTCTGATGCTGACTATGCTGGATGCAAGGTAGATAGAAAAAGCACCAGTAGATGTTGTCAATTTCTTGTAGAATGCTTGATTTCATGGTCCTCAAAGAAACAAAATTCAGTAGCACTATCAACAGATGAAGCTGAGTATGTGGCTGCTGGAAGCTGTTACACACAACTCCTATAGATAAAACAACAACTTGAGGATTATGGATTGCACATCAAGACCATTCCCTTACTGTGCGACAACACAAGTGCAATAAATCTTACCAAGAATCCAGTTTAGCACTCAAGAACCAAGCATATAGAGGTTAGATATCATTTTATTAGAGATCATGTAGCAAATGGTAATATAAATATTTCTTTTATAGATACATTAAATCAGTTAGCAGATATCTTTACAAAAGTCTTACCTGAAGAGAGATTCACGTCTCTTAGAAGGGAATTAGACATGTGTAATTTGTGAAAGATTTTTCTGCACATAACTGAAATAATAATATCTTCAGAATAATGCATATTCTCTCCCCTAGATTTAAGTTAATTCTTTAATTATGTGCGTCATAAATTGCCTTGACGGTTCGCTATTTTATAAGACTTTATTCTTTGCAAAATCGTCTCCTTGTTTGTCGTTTTCCGCATTTATTGTTGTGTCCTTTCAAAAGTACCTTTAAAGTTTTTTTTTTGTTAATCCCGCAATCTGTGTCATATCGATTCCACAATCTCTCTCTTCTCTTTCGACTCGCCTGGAACGATAAACCCTATCGACTCCGGCATCGACTCTATGAGATTTCAAAGAATCCCTCTTCTCCCACCAAAATCTCTGGAGGGCTTCTGCTCTATTCCTTCCCACGATCATCCAGAACCTTTCCCTGTTCAATTCCATGGTGGTTTCTGGAGTTTCTGGCACCATTAGGGGCTACAGCATGGCGTTCCTCACAGCTGAGTAGTAGGCAAGATTTGCAGCGGTGAAGACGAAGTTATGTGGGAACAAGGCTGTGGATGTAGCTGATCTGGAAAAGAACAGCATGCACTGTGTAGTTGCAGCCATGGAGTGGATGAAATGGTTAAGGATGGTGACATTCTCAGAGACAAGTTATCCGGATTTAGTGAAAGCTTTTTATGTTTGTCTGAAGGTAGAAGAAGATGGGTCCCTCACCTCCACAGTGAAGGGCACCCCTATTCATATTACATATGATCTGTTGGATTTCCTGTTTGGTGTGTCTATCGCCGGTCGCATTGGGGTAGATAGTGTTGACATCCATGTCAAGGGTTTGAGGATTATTGGTACTGAGTATAAGTTGAAGGATGGCAAGATTGACATCAACCAGCTGAACGCCTTCAACAGGATTTTACATTTCATTGTTTGTCAAATTCTCGTGCCCAAGAGCGCAACTTTCTCCACATGCACTAAAGCTGATTCAGATATGATGTTCTGGGGGATTCAGAACCAAGACATTAATATGGAAGAGGTAATAATTGAGAGAATGAAGTTTGCAACAACAACAATTTGGGACACAAAGAACAAGCTCAATGTCTCTCTTCCCTATGCTCACCTATTGCCAAAGATTTTCCAGCACTACAACATCAGTTTGAATGGTGAAGTTTCTGAGAAGATGAGCCAAGCTATCAGGTCCAGAAATTTGAAGAAGAGTGGTTTCTCCCTTGTAGCTAGGGTTTGGACAAAGACCTCAGTTGCTGAAGGTGAAGCAATTATTGGGGAAGCCCAAGAAGTTCAAATTGCAGAGGCAGAAGAAGAAGTAGCTGTAAGAATCGAAGCTTCTGTGGCAGAAGCTCCAGAAGCTCAAGTTCAGCAAGAAGAAGAAAGAGCAGAGATTCCAGTGATCCAAGAAGAGCAAGCAGCAGCAGCTGCATAGGTCAGAATTGAAGTTCCAAGGGTCAATTTAAGTAGAATTGAAGAGATACCTCATGAGCATATTGAGCCCGTGGGGCAAGTATCAGAGGCTGACACCCTCACCTCAATTGTAGCATCTGTGCTTAGAGATGTGCTGGAATCAATCACCAGCACTCAGGGGGAGCAAGAGGAAGTTGTGGCATCAGGCCACAGTATAGATGTTCAGATGGAAGATGCCCCTATTCAGGGGAAGCATGTGTGTGAAAATGATGCAGAGACTTAGGGGGAGCACACAACTAGTGCCCCTACTGATCAATTTCAGGAAGGTGTTGTGGAGAGCACCTTTGATGCTGATGGTGTTGAAAATGTGGAGCCAGTTGTTGGCAAAAGTGATAAAGGCAAATGTGTGGCCACTGAAATTCCACTCCTTACAAGAAAGGCACACCAGATATGAAGGAAGAAGAAAGTCCCTGTGCACTTGAAACCAGTTATTGAGAGACTAGATGCACAAGGTCAGATTCTATGCTCTGTCCAATCAGATATTGCTTCAATATTTATAAGTCAGAGCACTGGAGCTAAGGAAATGGGAATGGTCAAAAATGCATTAAGATGGATGAGAAGTGAGTTGGGAAGCATAAAGGAATTAATGTCTATTCTTTCAAATCTGATGAGGGCACAAATATCTACTCCTACCCCTCCTGCTCCACTCCTGCAGTACCTGCAAGCAGTTTTGGGCCATCAGGGCCAAGGCAAGCAGAAACAGAAGTCCGGCCAATAGGGCCAGTGGTTGTTGAAGAGTCTGGGCCATCAAGGCCAAGGAATGAGGAAGCCGAAGTCCGGCCAGCAGGGCCATCCGTTGAAGAAGTCCGACCATCAGGGCTAGTTGATGTGGAGAATTTAGGGCTATCAGGGCCAAAGGTTGTTGAGGAATCAAGTCAGGCAGCACAAGAAGAATCAGGGCCAGTTGTGGATGAGCAGTCAGGGCCATCAGGGCTAGTGGAATCTCAAGAAGAGCCAGGCAGAGTTGAAGCACCTGTAGAAGAGGCTGTGCCCCCAGAGCCCCCTACTTCTCCTCTTCAAACTCTAGCCCCTCCTTCTCCACCTTCATCTACCACTGCTCCTCCAGCTCCTGCCACATTCAAACAACCCTTACCTAAGCACATTTCCTCACCTACACTATTTCCTACCACGACCTCATCTTCTCCTACTTCCTCCACATTCATTCCTCCTCCTCCTTCTGAGGCACCTCCAACATCATCCTCCTTAGCTGGAGCCTCCTCTTCTGGTCCTTCATCAACTGAACCATCCATACCACCTCCATCTACCTCTCATTCTTTCCTTCATCTTCCTACTCCTCCCTTTTTTGTTACAATCATTCCTGAGGGTGCTCAACTTGAAGGTCATGAAATTCAGGATATCAAAGATGAGTTTGAAGTAGCCATACTTCGCTCAGTCCTGTTCGTTGGCACTCACAATCATAGGACATGCTCTTCTAGCCATGTTCCTAAAAAGAGAAAACTATCTTCCACCCTTGCCACCTCTTCTGAGCCTCGTTTTCCACCACTTTGGTTTTCTCTCACTTTTGAAAATCGAAGAAAGTCTATCTATTGTGAATTCCTCCAAAAATGCACATTTGCCACCCTTTTTGGCCTTCCTCACCTTAATCTAACCGACCACCTCAATGTAGTTCTCCCTCTCTCTTCTCTTTCAAAAGTTGAATAGTCAAAGATTTTCTCCTTGACTGAAGCTAAAACTGAAGATCAATGGGCTCGGGGTCATCAGTCTTTATACATGCAATTCTTATCTGCCAGCTCTGCTCGATTCCCACCCAGGGATCACCCACTCACTCTCTCTAAGTGGTTTGTGATTCATCACAAAAATACCTGGGACCTTTCATCCAGATGGAGATCAAGCTCATCAGGTACTTCCAGATGTTTAATGATTACTTCTATCTCCATAATCTGCCCGAAGTTCAGCTTGGCCAATTCCGGCAAGCTATTTCACTTCTTGGTTCGAATGCTGCTCACACCACCTCCATCCAAGTGGACTTTGCCACATTGGAGATACCATATGTTGTATTTCTGCCTCCAGTTCATTCCTTAGTCATGGAATCTGTAGTTGGCCCTATTATTTTTGAAAGATTTGCCAGGGTAATGGGGCGCATTTCAGTGCAGAAAGGAAATTCCCTTACATTCCACAGATTTGTCTACCGGGAATATCACCAGGGCCACATCAAATCTGATGTTCTTGCCCCTCTTTTGTCTGAATGTGAGTGGCTATCTCCATCAGATTGGGAAAGACTTTATCCTCTCACAGCTCAGTAGCTTGTTGATCTCAATGCTTCTCAAGCCAGATCAAATCAACCTCCCCTGTCTGCTGCAGAATTTCTAGATCTGAATTCCATTCATCTTGTTTGAGATCCATTTGATACATGGGTTGAGAGATACAAGGTGTATGTGGCTACGAAAAAGGAACTGAAGGCCAATCAGATTTTCTATCCAATTTCTGTTGATCAGTTCCTCCAGCATGCTAGTTTTGGCACCTCTACCCTCTACAAACTTTCTCTTGGCAGCAATGAATATGGCACTTTCATAGAAGCTCAAAGGCAACTGCACGTCTAGAGGATGGCTCTTGTTATGGGACCCTCATACTCTATGGTCTATGGAGCTTTTCAACAATATTTTGAAGAGCATGAACGCAAGGCATGGCCGATTATTACTCGCTATGCCTCCCTTCTATCCCCTGCTTTCTATATTCCTGTACCTCCTCAGTGATATAATACAATGTTTCTTTTGGCTCCCATTTATCTTTTTTTTTTCTTTTGTCTCTTGAGTACTTTTGATTTCTTTTTGCTTACTGACAAAAAGGGGGAGAAATAAACCATTCTAAAATACATATTTAAATTTTTTATTAAATTTATTTCAGCAAATTACATGTTATGTTTTGTCATCACCAAAAAGAGGGATATTGATGATCAGTCCATCCCCATATAATTTTATTTAATTATATACAATTTTGGTGATTAACAAAACCCTAACAATTATTGTTTAACAAGTTTTATGAAGTTTATCCACAGGGAATAAATTGAGCAAAATTTGTAAGTAATTCTTACACTGTATCATTTAAAGTTCAGAGCATGTATTTTCTCTAAGTCCACATCGATTTTCTTTATAGCATAACGATTTCATAAGCAACGATTTCCCTTATAAGCATAACGATTTCATAAGTATCCATTTCTTTATAAGCATGAACGATTCTATCGCTACAACGATTTGTTAAGTGAACCAACGATTTTGGTTTCACATAGATTTCATAAGAAAAACAACGATTCGGTCATCAGTTTCTTAAGAGAAACAACGATTTGATTGTTGTAACAATTGGATAAGTGAAGACAACGATTTGATAGCTAGAACGACTTGGTTACTCTCGTACAACGATTTGCTTATATCTGTACAACAATTTGCTTGTACAACGATTTGGGTACTTTCGTACAACGATTTGCTTATATCTGTACAACGATTTGCTTGTACAACGATTTGTTTATGTTTGAACAACGATTTGCTCAAACAATGATTTGTTTATGTTTGAACAACGATTTGCTCAAACAACGATTTGTTTATGTTTGAACAACGATTTGCTCAAACAATGATTTGATTATGTTTGAATAATGATTTGCTCAAACAACGATTTGCTCAAACAACGATTTGCTCAAACAACGATTTGTTTATGTTTGAACAACGATTTGCTCAAACAACGATTTGGTTATGCTTGAACAACGATTTAATCAAACAAAATGTTCATGTTTGAACAACGATTTGCTCAAATAACAATTTGATTATGTTTGAACAACGATTTGTATAAACAACGATTTCATAAGTTGCATAGCTATTTTCTTGTGATAACGACTTCATGGATTACATCGATTTCACATATGATATTCAAATTTTTTTTCAAATATTGTGAAAGTCAAAGTCTTCCCGCGTGCATCTCTAATATCCTTGCATTTAATGGGATTGTACACTCCTCTGCACGATTCTATTCCTATGTTTCTATAGCAAACACTTTTCAGGATAGCAAAATGGCAACACTATTTTGGTGTACGTTCTTACTGCATGGTTTCTAACGTTGACTGACAAGCATAGAGATAGTCTAGTTGTCTGTGTTTTGACATTTATTGTGTGCAGGTCATATCTTACAATGTTGGACAATCAGAAGCTGAGGAATATCTGGATGAATCTTCTCTTTGCGTTCATGGCTCCAGAGCATTAAATGGCTACAAGCTTACCTGTCGCACACGATGAACCATGCTGTCTAACGTGCTTCAAGCTTAGAGACAACGACCATTTCAACGGCTATATTCTCAAGAGAAGACATATATAGAGGACTGAAGACTCCCTGTTACATAGTTCGACAATTTGTGTAACATCCCTGTTACTTTGTGGGTCAGGAGCTCTCGGTTGAGATCACGACATGCAGAGCCATCGCCTTCTGAAGGCGATGGAGGTAGCCATCGCGTTTAGGTTGGGAACATACTGGCCGCCCCTGTCACGATCTAGTTTTGACAGCATACAGTTCTTTTGTCGTTTTTCTGTCTGGACGGTGGAGACACGTGTGAGCATGCATGCTTGAACGCGACATACTGACCCGCTGCGATCAGATGTCAGCGTTGCATGCGTACCACGTGTTGGGTTTGGCAGTCTGGGTCGCAGACTTTAAGATCGCGATGTATGAGGGTGTCGCGTTAGTGTTGCTAACGCGACGACCAGGGACGTCACGTTCTGAACGTCTATGTTAAAACTGCTCAGCCCGAGAACAGAAGTCCCATTTGGCCATTTTGCTGTCTTCTTCCCCTCTGTGGCGATTCCCCTGTGTGTTGAGCTCCGTGGTGAGCTTTAGAAGGGGAGATCCTTGTGGCTTGCTTGGTAAGTATGATGTGAATTGTAGTGAGGTTTGGTTTGCTTGTGCTCTTTCCTTCTCCTCACTTCTTCTTCTCCTTCCTCTGTGGCATGCACCATGTGTCTCTCCATCGGCTTGTGAAGGAGGAGGAGGACGAGCTCGGTTCGTGGGAGGCTTGTGGAGCGTTGGAGCTCGAAGGTGGAGGGGTGCAATCCTACAAGAAGGCCCATCTAGGGTGGTTCTTCAAGTTGAGGTAGGGACCCCCAAACCATTCCCTAGTTCTACCATGCATAGGGCCAATCCCCTTCTTTCTAAGCCTAGGATCATGCTAGGGTGATTCATATGTTATTGTGTGGTTGAATGGAATGAGTTTTGTGGCTAGCATGTTGTGTGGATAATGGGGTGTGAAGGGTTGCATTTGGTTGTGTGAAGGTCATGTGAGTGTAGCCTTACCTTCTATTCATGCATGGGGGTAAATTGGGTGGTTTGGATGTTAAATACCATGTTCCTATTGTTTGCATGTTTCCTCTTTCCCCTTTGTTCTTTGTGGTTTAGTTTGGGGTGGGAAGGGTTACTCTGTCTGAGCACTCGGCTGTGATCGCGACGGGTTTTCCAGTCGCGACCAGGTCGCAACGTATCGGGGCGTCGTGTTCTCTTGAATGCGCCCCGGACCCGCCGTGTCATGCTAATGCGATGGGTACGTGGCTGGCGTTCAAGTGTTCGGGGTCTTCCCGATTGCGACCTCCGTCTCCGTCGTGATGAGATCGCGACGGGGTACGTGTCACAATCAGTCAACTCAGGCTTGTTGCGGTACTCTTAGCCGCCGCGACCTTATCGCGACGCACTTACGGGATGCCTTCTGTTTTCCTTGTCGCGACAGGCAGAATCGTCACATTCTGGTTGCGACAGGTCGATACGTTGCCTCTCTGATCGAGATCTGACTGTCGACCTGTTGTGTTTTCCACTTCCGCTGCGACTCGATTTTCTTAGCACCCGTGCTGTCCCTAGTGCAGTGCTACTACTAGTCTCTCTTCGCCCAATGCTAGGCACTTGAGGGCTTGTCCACGAGACAGGTTGTTACCGTTACTTGGGACCCTCGGTCCCCGCACGCCTGTGTCAGAGGGTGTTGCTCAGGGCGGCGGGTTTGCTCGAGTCATTGACTCTGGTAGAAGTAGGGGAAAATGGTGGGACAGCGGCGTGAGTCGTTTGTAGAGCTCTCTTAGCTGAGTCTGGGACGCCGGTGGTTGGTAGCTCGTATGGTGCAGATCAGCTAGTCCTTTTCTCACTGCCTCACTCTATGTGGTTCCGGAACCATTTAGTGGGGTCAGGCGTGGGACCGTAGTCTGGCCAGACTATGGTAGTTATGGTTGTTCTTGTTCCGCATCTCACTCCGACAGGAGGTACTAGACATGGACCGTTGGTCAAGGGTAAGGCGCATGGCACACCTGACCGGTTGACTAGTGTAGCGTTCTGTAGCTAGTGTCCTTGTTCAGGCAGTGTCCACTGTCTGTGTTTACAGCTGGGTTTTTGTGGTGCCTTGGTTACACGGGTTTTTCGGTCCCGCTGTGTAGCTTGGACCGACGACCGTGTAGTTTCTTTCATGCTTCCGCACTTGACTCTATTTAGTAGAATAGACTTTACTGCTTTATTTATTTATTGCACTTAGTTCTATTCCGCTATTAGAACCAATGGGAGATTGGTAGTCCCTACTGGGCTTCTTCGTGAAGCTCACTCCCTATTTTGTAGGTGAGACTTCACAGCAGCTCCCTCCGTGGCGGACTGAGGAGACGGGCCCATAGTAGTCGGCGTCACTAGTGGCAGTGTTCCCCCAGCTCTTGTACTTCACCCTTGGGGTATTCCCCTAAGGGACGTGTTCCTTCCCATTTATTTCAGCACTTGCACTTTATTTACTTTGGGACTGTACTAGACTGTTACTTAGTGTTGGACACTTTTCATTCACTTGTGGTGCACTTTAGTACGTTTGTTGTTATTCATTTCTGTTACATATCTTGTTAGACCGATCCATTAGCCCTTCCGGGTCTCCGAACCCGTGGGCGGTGGTCTCGATGTTCGGATTCTTGGTGGGAGCCGGGGATCCGGGCGACGTCGTCGTTACAATTTGAATCCTTGCAAAAAAGAGCATTCAAGAAAAACCTTCAACAATGAAGAAGAGCCTCTTGCTTCACTCCATACATTCCGTAGCTCGTAGCTCTCATCCTTTATTGTCTAGATTTTTTTTGAGAGCTTGTAGTTCTGAGAGATTTGTGTTATTGTTGATCTTTCTCTCTCAAACTTTGCCTCAGATCAAGCATTTCATTGTGAGCTTGGTCTAGAGGCCTTTCGCCTTCTTTCACATTTGTTGTGAAGTTCCTCTTCGGGTTGTGAAGAGAAGACATGTTGAAAATAGGTGGTGTGTATTCTTTTTAGTAAGGAAGGAAGACCTATGTATCAGGGTGGTTATATACCTCTTCGGGGTTTGAAGAGAAGGCCAGCTACGGCTGGATGTGTAAGGGTCCTTGAGGGGGACTGTACCCTTGGTTAGTGAAATCTCAAGTTGTTGCTTGGGGACTGGACATAGGACTCCTTGGGATAGGAGGTCCGAACCAGGATAAAAACTCTTGTGTTGTGTGATTGGCTCTTTGTGTGTTTGTCTTTATTATCTCTAACACTAACCATCGATCTTAGTGTCTTCTTGTTAAGTGTTTTTATTGACAGGTGTAGATTTTATCGAAAATTTTAAAATCCCATTCACCCCCCCTGGGCTTGCTAGCTGGGCAACAATGTCGCCTTCAGAATGTGACGCCATAATAGGTCGCGTTCAAAAGCTAAACGCGATGGGTCGACCTGTCGCATCCAGAACGCGACAGGGGGCTCCGTCGCCTTCACAGGCAGGAACCCTAATCCGGGATCCTCTCCCCAGATTACCCCCACACACCATGCAAACCACGCTTAATTTCCATTTTGCATGCTTTAGTGAATGCCCTAGCATGATATCTACTGTTTATAAAGCGATAAACAATCTAAACATGCACCATACACGATCCACACAGTAAAATGGGGTGGGATTTCCCTACCTTCACGAAGAACACGCAAACCAACCATGCCACGGCGTCTCCCCCTCTCCATGCGATGTCCTCACGGCGAGAGCGCGCCAAAAACTCCTCCAGAACTCCGGATTGGCCGAAAATCCACCGCAGCAGCCTCCCCTGGCCAAGCAGAGCTTGCTGACCTCTGTTCGGCCGACCTTGTTTAAAAACACATCACGGTTGGGAACGTGACGTAGCCCTCTGTCGCGACCTGAACGCGACGTAGGAGGCCGTCGCCTTCCCAAGGCCGACGTCAGCAAGTCGCCCAACACGCGACACGCGGCATACATGCAAACGATGACCGCCAAACCGCGGTTTCAAGAACGTGACACCTAGGGCCACCGCGTTCAGAAAGCGACACACACCCCTGTCGCGTTCACAGGCAGAAAACCTTTGAGCGCTTTGGGCCCAATTTGTCGGCCCACGAAGCCTCACAACCTACAAGAACACCTAAAACACAGACTAATGGGCCACACACTAGCCACCAAACCCGCTAAGCAAGGATCCACGAAGATCCGAAAAACGCACAACGTTACAAAGATGAATGCTTATCACTCATTCAATGATGTGTTACGCGTTCATTGTCAATTGGGTAGGCATGATAGGCATGTTTAAGGTAATTAATTCTAAAAAAATAGCTATGTCATGATTTAATGACTAAAATATTTTCTTCTAAAATTAGAGTTATTGTGACCATGTTTCTATATGGTTTAATTCGAATTACCTTTGTTAGACCTATATTTTTTAGACTTATTGTAATAAATACGTGAAATCTATTTTAATTGAAACAATAGTTATGTTTCGTTGAAAATTCTGAAAAATTAGACATATGATATATTCCATGTTTTCGAATTATGATAACAATTTGAGCATGTTTTGACATCAAATTATAGTGATATGGTTTTATGATGAATTCATGACCATATCAAGCATGTTTAATGTAAAAGTAATGACATTATGTGCATTAGTATCATGTTTAGGTTCTATTAAGTATTTTATCATTGTTGGACAGTAACATGTATTTTGGTAAACTAAAACATATGTTCATGACACGTGCATGTGAGCATGAGAGTAAGTGCTTGAGGAATATGAGTTAAAGTGAACGATTAATGTGTTAATGTGAAACTAATGTGCCAAAAGACACTTCTACCATAGAAGGATGTGCAACTGTACTATAGGGAAGCCCCTGTGGGAAGGCTCAATGTGTTATGTGATATTCTATGGGCAACATGATGAAATTTTGTAGGTGGACAAGTACCACTAATTAAGGTGGAAAGTGCTTCTCTCGGTTCTGCGTAGTTATCAAGATTCGTCACTATTTTACCCAGGTGACAGTTATGTGATATGTGTGTGATATGTGTGTCCTTCTTTATGGTGGTTTGGGCTATGTGTCTTCACAATATACATAGGTGAAACCAATGTGAATGTGAAAAGGTAATGTGACTATGTGCAAGTGAATGTGATTATGTGAAAGAGATGTGAATATGTGAGACTATGTGAAATCTTGTGTAAGTATGAGAATGTGATGTGATTAAGCTAAAACAACAAGGTAAAGATAAGCATGTGTGGTATATGAATGAGTAGAATGCATTAAAGTGTTATGTAATGAGAATATTGTTGAACCACCCTTATATTTTACCCTTTATTTTGGTGATAATAAATCACATGTTTAACTTAAAATATCATTAATATATTTTATATCATGTTTCTCCCATGAATATAATATATTATTGCATTATCATTATAGATTTACACTGAGTTTCAACTTTGTCATGCATGTTTTGATCATGTTCAGTCGAAGCTTACTTCGTCATATACAAAGCTAGCTTCGTCATATTCGAAGTTTACTTTGTCATATATGAAGCTATACTTTGTCATGCATGTTTTTGGTCGTGATTAGTCGAAGTCCAACTTCGTCATATCCGAAGCTATATACAAAGTTCACTTCGACCGACTGTGTGTTTCAGCTTCGACCGACAACGTTATTTTTTGTCTGAAGTTACACTTTGTCATATTTGAAGTTAACTTTGTCATATTCAAAGGTAACTTCATCATATCTGAAGTTTCACTTTGACCGACAACGTTATAATCTGTTTTATACGAAGCTTCACTTCGTCATATCCGAAGCTTCACTTCGATCGATTGTGTTATATTTTGGCCATCCAAAGCTTCACTTCAACCGTTTATGTTATATTCTTGACCAATCGATTGTTGCTCAGTTTCATATCGATTGACATTTACTCCTTCCAATTGATGACCAAGTTTGCATTAATTGTCTTTTAAATTTAAACATCGATTGTTGTTATAATACATTGATTGCTTAACAAATATTATATTTCATATCGATTGCTGTTATATCATAACGATTGGTGTTATAAACATAATTTCATATCAATTCCTATTATGACTCACATCGTTAGCTTTCAAATATTTCAAAATGTCATTGGCCCCCCAAATAAAAGTTTAAATGTACGTCATATGTTTAACTTATTATTTCTCTATATGACTGAAGATCTTTCTACTGTGTACCTTCTATCTTATCAGGGTAGGTAAGAAAAGGAGTCAGCAAAAAATAATGACTAAAAGGACTCCTTCCTTATGCTAGAAAGCAAATGTCTTATCTAACATATCTGGATGTCAACGAAAATCATGAACCTCTGCACATAAGAAGGTATGGGCTATCTCACGCAATACTTCTATAGTCTAACATTCTCTTCCATACATTAAATGTCTGTAGGAGTCTAGTTTTAACATAAGGAATCCGTTAAGACTCAAGCAAGCATCTGTTATACACAATGATAGTAGTACAAGAAGAAGAACAAGGGCTAGAAAGAGTCTCAACAGAGCCAAGAACTTCAATGGCCATCTGTCAACGGATCTCTTCTTCCTCCATATAAAGATGAAGGCTATGAAGAACAAGATAATAGAGCCTTCCTGGAAATCCTATGAAAAGTGTACATCCAGTGAGAAGCCTTAACGCCATACACACTCAAAGCAAGAGAGAAAGAGCTAGAGCCCATGAAGAAGTGTGTGCGCAAGCAACCATCTAAAGTCTTCAAGCATTCAAGCTTTTCTCTCTTCACTCTCTCTGTGCATCATTGTAAATCTGAGGAG
The DNA here is from genome assembly GCA_014218235.1 of Colocasia esculenta. Lineage (NCBI taxonomy): Eukaryota > Viridiplantae > Streptophyta > Magnoliopsida > Alismatales > Araceae > Colocasia > Colocasia esculenta. Next base: position 32,711,547 of record CM024766.1, read on the forward strand.
AGTCTGTGAGCTGAGACTTTAAGTTCCTTAGGGTTCATCTTGTATAGCTCTCAGTATGTTCTTTCTTTTTTAAGAAAGACTCGTTTCCAACTGTAGAACTGTATACAGTGTTCCTCTTCCTGTGTGAAGAGAAGGTCAGCAGGGTGTTGGTGGATTATGTCCGATTGTGGGACTGTATAGAGTGTTCCCTTTGGGTTGAGGGAAGAACTTAGCTAGGGTTGGTGTTAGCAGAACCCAGCTGGGGGTTTAAGTCTAGCAGGACTGCACTAGGGTTTGTTCCATGAGGGTGGCTTCTTGATCTGTAACAAAAGTGAGTTTCCTTCCTACTCGGAAAGGAAGAGGACCAACGGGGAGCTGGGGGTTTGTATATTCTTAGGGGGATTATACATTGGTTAGTGAAATCTCAAGATTTGCTTGGGGACTGGACATAGGTCTTCCATTTGAGAAGTACCGAACCAGGATAAATTCTATGTGTTCATTTTGTGTGATTGTTTGTTTAAATTTCTTCCGCACTACTACTCTCTAATGCACACAACTACATTCACTAACCAAAGTTTTCAAGTGGTGATTTTTATTGGTATTTTCAGATAACTTATTCACCCTCCCCCCTTTCGGCTATCCTTGCTGCCATATCAAGAGGGCCAACAAATATGTCATGTTAGCATCATGTGTAGGCTTGTGTCATATTATATTCATGTGGGTATGTGGAAGCATGTTTTATAAGTGTGAATCATGTTACAAAATATTGTGTGCTATTAGTTAATCATGTGTGGTGATTAAAGTTTAAAGCATGTTCATATGTTACTTGTATAATTGTTAGATGTGCATATATTAGTTTACTTGTTCTATGTTCATGAAATGTTCTAGTGTATGTGATAAGTTGTGGATGTGGCCTATGAGTTGCTTGCTGAGTCTATTGCATAGACTCATACTTGCACAGGTGAGGTAGATGCTTTAGGGACAGTGGATCTAGTGAGGAGCAACTCCAAGAGTGAGGAGTAGCTCGTGGAGTGGAGTTTCCTTTAGAGATTTAGTTCTTTCTTTTACTTAGTACGTGAGACATTGTCGCATTATGGACTTGGTTATTTTGTGGACATTTGTTATTCCTTATGCTACTGTATAGATTGTGAGATTAGTATGTGGTGATGGAATAAGACATTTACTTGTTTCCATTGTTCTACTATTTGTTATTTGTGTATATCTCTACCTATTTAGTAATGTTGGGTGCATGTCCTACTGTGATGTCACTCTTTGTCCCGATGTGGATTGATATAACTATACCGACATGAAGAGGGTCATTACAGAGATTGGTATAAGAGCTGCAAGTTGAGATTGTTCATAAATAAGCCATCACCATGCTATATCTCAAAGTCTTTATAGAAACCAGTCCATGTATATGATGGTTATGAAATGACTAATAATGGACCAAAGATATATAATGAAAAAGGATAGGTTTAGCGAGCATATATCATAATGGCATTGCTCGTTTTGCAGTGATAAGCGTACGACCCATGCTCGTGAAGACGTGCAGAGGCATGAGGAGAGGGGTGAGCAGCAGGGTCCCCTTGTGGCACCACCACCACCACCTGTGGACTATGGCATGTTCATGCAAGGCCTAGTTCAGGCGATGCAGATGCATGCGCAGACTCAGGCAGAGCTACATGGTCAGTTGCAGGCGTAGGTTGGCATTGTTTGGGTTGGATTTATTGGTTTTGTTGTATGTGTGCTGTGTGTTGTATGTTGTTTGTAGGCTCAGACTCCAGCTCCAATTCCTCAAGAGTTTGGACATGGTGGCCCGTTCATCATGGAAAGGTTTAAGAGGATGGCTCCACTCTCCTTTAAGGGGGAGAGTCAACCCCTTCTGGCAAAGAGTTGGTTGAAGGAGGTGGAGAAAATCTTTCGCGCTATCTGGTGTGCGGAAGAGGACAAAGTGAGCCTAGCAACCTACATGCTGCAGGTACTTAGAACATATGGATTTATATGTGGGTTGCTCTTTGGTTTTGTTTGGTATTCATTAATTATATCTCTTGCAGGAGAAAGTGGATGTCTAGTAGGCCTCAGTGCTACGTACTCTGTTTGGAGATGGAGAGCAGGAGGTGACTTGGGCCGTGTTCACCACACTCTTCAAGGCCATCTCCGAGCACATCTAGGACAAGATGGAACAAGAGTTCCTTGCCTTGACACAGGGGTTCCATGACTGTCTTGGAGTATGAGGCGCGCTTTGTCGAGTTTTCTATGTACACTCCCCACATCATAGCAGATGAACGTAGGAAGGTGAAGAAGTTTGTGATGGGGCTCAAACCATCACTCAGGACCAGCCTTGTGGCCTTCGACCACAGGCCATAGAGGAGGTACTTAGCACGGTGTGCAGACAGGAGAGCGAGATGGAGCAGTACCTCGAGGAAAAGAAATCAGCTCAAAAAAGATCAACAACATTGTTCTAGAGGCAGGATAGAAAGAAGGCATTTATGGTACAACAACATCAACACATTCCAATTCCTAGCCAGTTAGTGGTTGTACCGCAAGTGGGGAGTTTCAGGCCCAATGACAAGATAGAGTGCCCGCATTGTGGAAGATTCCATGATGGGACCGAGTGTTGGAAGTTAGTAGGCTGTAGTACCCCAAAATATAAAATGATAAATAAGTGAGAAACGGTCGGGAAAACATATTGCAGTTTTTGAGCAGATGGAGAGATTAAGCAAATTCGGATCTATCTAAGCCCTGACTGAAAATGTACTAAATGATACTATTACTGGTAAAGGATATTGCTAATGATAAATAATAATGATATTGTTAAAGGATGCTACTAAAGGTAGACATATTGGTAAAGGAAGAGGATAAGGATATGGATATATCCCTATTCACATCAAACCTAGAATAAAATAAGAGGGAAAAAGTATAAACGTAAATAGGAGGGGCATATCTACAATTATAAAAATATGGAGTTTTCATGCAAATGATAATTTTTTTGGGGACCTTGATGAAATTTCTATAGACCCCCTAAGACACAATCAGATTCCTAGTCGGAGATCATTCGGGGCCTGAACAGCCGATCAGGTGGTTAGGAATGGACATATCTCTAATTTCTAAAAGTCAAAGGTAAAAATGTTAAAGACACAAAAGTTAGGGAGTCAAGTGAAATAATATTTAAAAATCTTAGAAACTCTTAGATAAATCAAGAATTATCTGGAATGTCCTGGAAAGGGACACTTGTCCCACATCCAGGGGATGCTTATCCCCTAGGGACACTTGTCCCACATTCAGGGGAAGGCAGCCCAGGATTGTGCCACCTCTGAGGACATGTGTCCTCATCCTATGCTTCCCCTCCTCCTATAAATACCACCCCTTCTCCATTCCTCCTCCTCCATTCCATCCATCTCCTCCAAGCCTCCAAGTAGGGTCAAGTAGAAGAGAAGAGAGAAGAGAAGAGAAGGAGTGCCCATCCCAAAGTTCTGCAGATAGGTAGGTTCTTTTAAGTTAGTTCCAAATCCCTAGTGAGTGAAAGTGCTACTTTTCGTGTTCTTCTAATCCTTCGCTACGTCGAAACGCCGTCGGTTCATTTTCTCGGAATCTTCCATTACGCCGAAGTGCTGCCAGTTCGATTTCTCAGAATTTCTCGTGACGTCGAAATACTGCCAATTTGTCTTATCGAAATCCCTCTCTATGTTGGTTTGTTCACTCAAAACCCTTCTCTATAACAGGACTTTACCGGAATGTTTTCTCGAAACCCTTCTTTATATCGGAACTCTGTCGGTTTGTTTTCTCGGGATTTCCATCCAAGCCGGAATGCCATCCGTTTGATTTCTCAATATCCCTCTCAACGTCAGAATGCTGTCCGTTTGATTTCTCAAGATCCCTCTCTACGCCGGAATGCTGTCCATTTGATTTCTCAAGATCCCTCTCTCTACGTCGAAATGATGTCCGTCTGATTTCTCAAGATCCCTCTCTATGCCGAAATACTGCCGATTTAGTTTTTCATTTGGAATGCTGCTGGTTTAATTATCAGAATTCCACCTTATGCTGAAATATATTACCTGACTATATCTTATTTTTCTGCGGACTTTGAGTTGTCAGCTTGCTACATTGAAATCGTGAACTCAAAAGTGGAATTTATGCCGGTTAGGGGACTATGGTCTAGTCCCGGGAAGATCCCGAATACTCTTAGTGTCCAGTGGTATCATTTGGAGAGTAATGGCCTGGTGCTTGGCATACACCATAAGTGAAGTGTTTATAGTATCTGGCTCACAATTCAAAATTCGTGAAAATTGATTGTTATGGAAGTGTTCAGTGGTAAACTTGGATTTTATCTCGACAAAAGCAGTGATCGTGTTCTTTATTCAATTTACTTGTTTATATATTTTACACTTTGAGATCTGAAATTAGTAGCGTTAATTCTTTTATACTGCGATACGTGAACTCTTGCGTTATTCTAAATCCTCATTTTCTCGTTATGCTATTTTAAATCTTCCTATTGTCTTGCATACTGCTAGTGATTGAAATTAACTTAAAGGAATCTACTGGGCAAGTTTTGCTCATCACTATCTTTTCAACATTTTTCAGGTGACAATCAAGTTTGAACATAGCGGGCAGGGTTGTGCGCCGAGAAACTCCCTTCTTATTGTAATAGAGTTAGATAGGCATATCATGTTTAGTACATCTTAGAGGTCCTAATGAATTTTGTTTAAATAGTTTTTTTCATGTATCTCGAGACTCTCAGGCATTATGCCAACTTATATATTGTAATAAATGTTTCTTTAGTTATCGTTTTAATCTATTACGTCTCGATATTTCTGCTGCTATTGGGACGTGATAGATTTAGTGGTATCAGAGCCCGATTTTTGGAGCCTTATAGTCTTAGGATTATTAGACTCCAACAATCGATAACTAACTGGTGAGGTGGGTAGAAAAGGAATTGGGAAAAAGATTGAGTTATATTAGTTATATAAGATGCAATTTCATTTGATTAAAGGTTATGTGTAATTCATGTGGTTTCTCCAGCACAGATGGCCAATCGAAGAGTTGAGGTACTTATCCGACTGCTCCAAGAATGGAGAAATGATAAGGGAGATTTCGCACAAGAATTAGAACATATGCGTGCACAACGGAAGGGTGGCTACGTGAAATAGTAGGATATGCTTTTGGAGAGCGTACAGAGCAAATCCTTGCATGCGTTATGGCGCTACAAGAACTATTAGATTGGATAGAGGCTAGACTAAGACTTTTACGAATACGAACGGAGGGCCGTTGGGAGCAAATTCGAGATGCTGCCTATGAGCTGCATTATAATCATAGGGAGCCTAATGAAGAATCTGTTGGTTCCGTTAACAACCCTGGAGGAGAAGTAACCTCGGAAAGTTCAATATAGGAATTATCTATGACTATGTAAATATGCTAGTAGCCAAAAGTCTTGACAATATACTGACTAGTTAAGGTTTTGACCCGCTATCAATTTTGTTCGACTTGTAACGATAGCAGGATTAGGAGTTAGAATGATGGAATGTAAAAGTTGGCTTGACCCACTATCAATTTTGTCTAACTTGTAATGATAGTGGGACTAGAGGTTAAGGTATGTAAGCATGATATAATGTAAGCGTGATATTAGACTAACTACTTATATAAACTCTTGATGTGATAATTGATCTAACTATGTTTGGTTTCTAATTTTGGACCTAGATATAAAATGGAAGGAGAAAATGCACCCTGGAAGGACCTTCAATATATGATTCAAGGACTAACAACAGCACTTGGTATAGTTCCACAACAGGGAAATCACCAAAATAATGGAGAGATGTACAAGAATTTTAGAAGAATGAATCCTCCAAAGTATGTCGGCAATCCAAACCCAGATGAGGCAGAAAACTGGATAAAGGAAATAGAAAGAATTTTCAAGGTAACTCATTGCCCGGAAGAGGATAAAGTCAGGTTAGCTACCTTTCAATTAGAAAAAGATGCAAGGGCCTGGTGGGAGGCCATTGAGGTCACTATGGCTGAGAGAAACATCACTTGGGCGGAATTTGTGGAACTTTTCAATAATCAGTATTTCTTAGAGGAGATTAGAGAGACGAAGGTTATGGAAATATGTTTATGATCCATATCACATTATTCAATTCGAAGATCTAGACTTCCAAAAAGATCTGACTTATGAAGAACAACCTACCAAGATCTTGGATCGCAAGATACAACAACTCAGGAACAAAAGCATACCAATAGTAAAAATCCAATGGAGCAGAAGAGGACAAGATGAAGCTACTTGGGAACCAGAAGAAACCATAAGAAAGAAATATCTAGAACTATTTGAAGGTAGGTATCTTTTCATTCTAGTTACATTATGTAGAATTTGGGGGACTAAATTCTTATAAGTGGGGGAGGGTGTAATACCCCAAAGTATAAAATGATAAATAAGTGAGAAACAGTCGGGAAAACATAATGCATTTTTTGAGCAGATGGAGAGATTAAGTAAATTCGGATGTATCTAAGCCCTGACTGAAAATGTGCTAAGTGATACTATTACTGGTAAAGGATATTGTTAATGATAAATAATAATGATATTGTTAAAGGATGCTACTAAAGGTAGGCATATTGGTAAAGAAAGAGGATAAGGATATGGATATATCCATGTTCACACTAAACCTAGAATAAAATAAGATGAAAAAGTATAAACATAAATAGGAGGGGCATATCTACAATTATAAAAATATGGGGTTTTCATGCAAATGATAAATTTTTTGGGGACCCTAATGAAATTTCTATAGACCCCCTGAGACACAATCAGATTCCCAATCGGAGATCATTCGGGGCCTGGAAGGCCGATCGGGTGGTTAGGAATGGACATATCTCCAATTTCTAAAAGTCAAAGGTAAAAATGTTAAAGAAACAAAAGTTAGAGAGTCAAGTGAAATAATATTTAAAAATCCTAGAAACTCTTAGATAAATCAAGAATTATCTGGAATGTCCTGGAAAGGGACACTTGTCCCACATCCAGGGGATGCTTATCCCCTAGGGACACTTGTCTCACATCCAGGGGAAGGCAGCCCAGGATTGTGCCACCTCTGGGGACATGTGTCCTCATCCTATGCTTCCCCTCCTCCTATAAATACCACCCCCTCTCCATTCCTCCTCCTCCATTCCATCCATCTCCTCCAAGCCTCCAAGTAGGGTCAAGTAGAAGAGAAGAGAGAAGAGAAGAGAAGGAGTGCCCATCCCGAAGTTTTGCCGATACGTAGGTTCTTTTAAGTTAGTTCCAAATCCCTAGTGAGCGAAGGTGCTACTTTTCGTGTTCTTCTAATCCTTCGCTACGTCGAAACGCCATCGGTTCATTTTCTTAGAATCTCCCGTTACGTCGAAGTGCTGCCAGTTCGATTTCTCGGAATTTCTCGCGACGTCGAAATACTGCCAATTCGTCTTCTCGAAATCCCTCTCTATGTTGGGTTGTTCACTCAAAACCCTTCTCTATAAGGGGACTTTACCGGTATATTTTCTCGAAACCCTTCTTTATATCGGAACTCTGTCGGTTTGTTTTCTCGAGATTTCCATCCAAGCCGGAATGCCGTCCGTTTGATTTCTCAAGATCCCTCTCTATGCCGGAATGCTGTCCGTTTGATTTCTTAAGATCCCTCTCTACACCGGAATGCTGTCCATTTGATTTCTCAAGATCCCTCTCTCTACGCTGAAATGATGTCCGTTTGATTTCTCAAGATCCCTCTCTATGCCGAAATACTGCCGATTTAGTTTTTCATCTAGAATGCTGCTGGTTTAATTCTCAGAATTCCACCTTATGCTGAAATATATTACCTGACTATATCTTATTTTTCTGCGGACTTTGAGTTGTCAGCTTGCTACATTGAAATCGTGAACTCAAAAGTGGAATTTATGCCGGTTAGGGGACTATGGTCTAGTCCCAAGAAGATCCCGAATACTCTTAGTGTCCAGTGGTACCATTTGGAGAGTAATTGTGACGGCCCTCATTATACCGGTACGGTTATACCAACCCACGTCGGTATAGCAAGCGTCATCACAGTGGGACATTTACCCAAACGATACGAACAGCTGAGATACATGCGAATATACGAACAGAGTAGCAGAAGTAAAAAGAACTACTGTCTTCATTCATTCATCATCCACATTTAACATACATGAAATTGCAATAACATTAAAGAACTTAGAAGTTCACATGATTTAAATTGCTGAAAATTAAATACATAGATGTCCACACTTATACAATTTTCTCATGATAGTTCTAGTACAATGTCACTTTTACATACTATGAAAACACAAAAAGGTACAACTGCTCCAACAGTCTAATCTCCGCGCTCGGAGTCCGTCTCCACCGTCTCCTCCAACGGTGCCACGTCACCAACTACACCTGTACGCCGAAGCAAGTAGTGAGTCTAAAAGACTCAGCAAGTAACACTACTCATACCATACACGTACATGTCATAGTAGGCTCTACACACACAATTGCAAAAGACTCAACATGTAGCATGCTTAAACCTTGAAATGAACAATCTATCATGATAGTTCTATCAGTAAACACATGATACATGCTTTCAGATTTCCTTAACGAAATAAATTTCCTAACACATGCTCTCTAATCATTTCTACTCATGAAATTCTACTTTGCATTTTAACCAAAACATGAAAGCCATTAACATGAATTCCGCGCGCACATGAGAGGGAACACAACTAGCATGGAATCTACATGTTCTTATACATATACATAACCATTTTCACATGCTTAAGCTTGCTGGTTTTTACATGCTTTAGTAACCATAACCTACACATGAGAGCTACAACATTATTTAAAGTACAACATGTGAACAACCAAACATGAAAATTTGTGCACATACTTGTTAATTGTCCCTAGCATGGATTCTAGGCAATTTACACATATAAACATGATCCTAACATAATGAAGCTACTGATTTAACATGGTTTCAGATTTGTCTCACATTTTGGTCTCACATTTTTCTTTACACAATTTCCAATTCACGTATTTTGCACTTTACACATACACATTACCCATTGTTCCCTTTCACATTAACACATGAACACATACACATTTACACATTCATAATTTAGGTGCCGTGACACATAGTCCAAACCACTAAAGAAGGACATAACACATCACATCACATAGACGCCATCTAGGCAATACAATGGCGACTTTTGGACTGCGCAGACCGGGAGAACAAGTCTCCACCCTAACCAGTGGTACTTGTCCACCTCCAAGATTTCCCCCTAATGCCCTTAGGGTCACTTACACATTGAACTTTCTCAGGGAGACTTTTCCCTGATACGGTTCCACTGCCCTCTACGGAAGCAGTGTCACATTTGGCACAGTTACACATTTACACATTTTTACCGATTTTACACATGGTTTGACACATGTCACTCTCACTTCATTCACTTTCTCACTCACATGCACATGCCTCTATTTTTCCTAACATGACACTACAGATTTTAGACATTAACAAGCAGGTAATTCCATTAATCAAGTTGGATTAAACAAGAATCAACTCATTTTACAATGACATACATCAATTTCACATTTTTCATGGAAATTTCATAAGGCATTGTGCTCTAGTCCAAATGACCTGAAATTTTAATCACAAACTAATTTCGGGTTTAGGACCTTTCATGCAATTTTTCATATTTTTCTAAGTTAAAATAAATTTACAGAAAATCAAACATCCATTTTTCATGCCATTCGTAATTCAAGTCGATATGGAATTATACACAAGTCACAATTTTCAGCAAGCTACTGTCTGAACCCTACATATATAGAGCTACAGAATTTATTCCTCAATTTATGGGGCGATGCCTGGTTTACCAAGGATTTATCGTAACTTATGCACAATTCCTATTTCCCCAAACAATACTTTCAATAATTTACACAAGCATGGCAAAATCTCAAATTTCAGAATAGGGCTGATCCATACATGCATGATCCTTACAAACTTGGGCATACAGGCTAGTCCTAAATCATGCAACAGTAGATTGACAAGATTAACAACTAATCATGCTTGTAATTTCATGGAACAAAATAACTTCTATCATTCACCACCATGCACACTCATCCATCCACACACCACATTCATCACCTCAACATTATACATACATATAAATGATTTACAGTATATCCTCATCGTGAAACATATCGAAAATAATTGTATAGGAGGGCAGAACAGGTTGCTGTTCTGTCCAGATGAACTTGGCGGCGGTCTCTGGCCACTGATTCAAGGTCAACGTCATAGTCGATGGACGCTAAGCATGATCTTAGCGACCAGGGACTTTGCCGTCAATGCAGGTCTGTGCAGAACACATACCCGAGCTCTCAAGATAGGGTGAATCTGAGGGTCTAGGACCGAGGGAAAATGTACAAAAATAGTAAAACCAACCTAGACACATACGGGGACGTTATGAATGGGGTACTTGCCTTTAGGAAAATGCACCAAGGGATCTAGGGCTCGGTGAAGCTCTCCTTGGGCTGTCCCAAGAAGCTCTTAGAAATGCTTGACTCTGTTGCCCAGCTAACTAGCCCAGAGGGGGGGGGGTGAATGGGTTAATAAAAACTTCGATCTCTAATTAAAATCTGTTCACTGAAAGGATTGCACAACTTAATAACAAGGTTAGAGTTAGAGCAAATAAGACAACAATCACACAAAAAACACACCCACAAGACACAAGGATTTTTATCCTGGTTCGGAACTCCTCTCCACAGGAGACCTACGTCCAGTCCCTGAGCAATATCTCAGGATTTCACTACCAAGGGTACAATCCCCCTTAAGGATCCTTACACCCAGCCTCAACTGGTCTTCCTTCAGCCTGAAGGGAACAACAACCACCCTGGATACCACCAGGTCTTCCTTCGTCCAGAAGGGAACACAACCAAATAAGAAAAGGGTGTGGAAACAGGCTTCAGACACTAGCTTGACCAGCTACACACTGAAGCTACTAAGCCCCGAGAGAGAAAGAGATTTAACAAGGTTTTTCTCTCCAAGGACTACACAAGCTCTCACAAATGAGAAAATTCTTTTTGAGCACAGAGAGCTAAGAGCTTAGAACAAGGTTGGAGTGGAAGCTTCGCTCTTCTTCAATGTTCTAAAGACTCGAAGAGATGGATTTCTTTCTTCTTCTGAAATCAAGCGTTGTTGCTCACTTCCCTCATCTCTCTTTTCCGTCTTGAGTCTTCTATTTAAACTGCTGATTCAAATTCGAACGTTGAAGTGTCCGTTGTCTCTTATCTTTGTGTACGTTAGACTGGTCACTAAGGAAGCTTCTGATCGTCAGTCTTTTATCTTTGTGTACACGCCAAAGAGATGTCATAGAACTTTGTATCTTGTGTCCAACGTTGTCCAGATGAGTCTCTGTCAGATATCTGTAAGCATATCATCAATAAATAGAGGACAGCTAAGACTGCTGTCTATTGTTAGTTGAGATGGAACAGATATTGCAGAATATAGCAAAGCTCCTCTCTGTCTAAAAAAGTACATAGACAGAGTAGCATAGAAATGGAAGATATTGTCTGCATGCATGGGAGATACGATCAGAGAGCATTTAATGCATAGCAGTCAACGGACAAGATATGACTTTGACTTTTCAACGCTATTAAAAGGCATTATGCTGATACATCAAGAAATTCGATAAAAAGAATCTTGCTGACTTCATAACTTATGAAATCGTTTTGAATTATAGCAAGTCGTTATGAACTGTAAAGAAATCGTTGTGATAACTTATGAAGTCGTTTACAACAAGCAAGTCGTTGCGAGTTCTAAAGAAATCGTTACAAGAAATCGTTATGACTATTAAGTTGTAAGGAAGTCGTTACACGAAATCGTTATGACTATCAAGTTGTAAGGAAATCGTTACACGAAATCGTTATGACTATCAAGTTGTTACAAGTTACAAGGAAATCGTTACACGAAATCGTTACACAAAGCAAGGCGTTATGAACTGTAAAGAAATCGTTATGAACTCTAAAGAAATCGTTACGAGGTCTAAAGAAATCGTTACGAGGTCTAAAGAGATCGTTATGACTATAGAGTCGTTGCGAGTTCTAAAGAAATCGTTACGAGGTCTAAAGAAATCGTTACGGCTAGAGAGTCGTTGCGAGTTCTAAAGAAATCGTTACGAGGTCTAAAGAAATCGTTATGACTATAGAGTCGTTGCGAGTTCTAAAGAAATCGTTACGAGGTCTAAAGAAATCGTTACGGCTAGAGAGTCGTTGCGAGTTCTAAAGAAATCGTTACGAGGTCTAAAGAAATCGTTACGGCTAGAGAGTCGTTGCGAGTTCTAAAGAAATCGTTACGAGGTCTAAAGAAATCGTTACGACAGAGAGTCGTTGTGAGTTCTAAAGAAATCGTTACGAGGTCTTAAAGAGTCGTTGCGATATCGATTTGTTTTGAGTTTCCCGGTCAAAGAGGAAATCGTTCTGCTTATCAAAGAAGTCGATGCGATATCGATTTGTTTTGAGTTTTCCGGTCAAAGAGGAAATCGTTCTGCTTATCAAGGAAGTCGATACAAAGACTTGGATAGAAGTGTGATGAGACTTACCAGATTGTCTTGAACTTTCATTTTTCTTTTATTTCCTGTTCTCAAGGCTCAAGTAATCCATTAGTGTTATTTTGTTAATCATCAAAATTAATATATAAATAAATGAAAATATTTATTATGGGGACAGTTTGGTCATCAATCTCCCCCTTTTTGATGATGACAAAATATACTAAACATCATACAAAAAATGAAATATGTTTTTCAGATTTACTTTAGTTGTCTCCCCCATTTTGTCATTAAGCAAAAAGATAAGCTGTGAGACAAAGAAGAGAGAAAGATTTATATTAGGATGGAGAAAGATAATATAGAGGAGATAACAAGGAGGCATGCTGTGAGACAACAGCCCATGCCTTGATCTCAAGATCCTCAAAAATTTGCAGAAAAACGCCAGAGGCAACTGAGAAGGAGGGTCCCATGGAAGGGATGTTCCTCTGAATGTAGAGTTGCCTTTGCTGCTCTAAGAATTCTCCATACTGAGTTTTGTCCAAAATGAATCTGTAGTAAGTACTCTTACCAAAACTGCCCCTATGGAGAAATCTGTCCAAGGAAATAGGATAGTGAATCTTTTGATTTAACAGATCCTGCTTTAAGGCATAGAAAGCAGAATATCTAGATGCCCATACAGCATAGATCTCTGGTATGGGTGCGATGGAATTTAGATCCATAAAAGCTTCTGCAGAAAGAGCAGGCTTCCTCTGACTAACTAGATCTTGATTGATAGCTTCCAATTGCTGATAAGAGGCCTGATAGAGAAGCTCCCATTCTGATGAGGTGAGTCTTTCACACTCAGAAATGAGTGGAGCTAAGATCTGAGAAGACATGCGGCCAGAGTGGTATTCTCTGAAGATGAACCGCAAAAAGGAAGGAGATCTGCCCTGCTTGGCTGACATCCTGCCCATCTGTCTTGCAAACATATCTAGAGCATGTGACCCAGCATCGGAATCAAATACTAAAGAGTGCAGCTTCGGCAGAAGAACTGGAAAATCAACCTTGAAAGAGACAAAGTCTACCTTAAGAGGAAGGTTGAGAGGGATTTCTGATTTCAGCACAGTAATCTGCGAATGGAACTGGCAAAACTGAACTTCTGGAATTTTGTTCAAGTAACAGAAGTCACTGTACAGCTGAAAAGCTCTGGCAATGCGAATTTCCTTCAAAATGAAGGATCCCCAAGAGTTCTTGTGCTGGATGATAAACCACTCAGAGAAGGTGAGTGGGTGAGCTCTGTGAGTGAGGGATTCGGCCCTTGCAGTCAGGTATTTTTCATACTGAGCCTTATTTCCTTTGATAGCTGCCCACTGATCTTCAGTCTTGAACTCAGTGCCCTCAAAGATTTTGGATTTGAAAGCTTGGGATATCTGAGTAAAAGGAAGAACAATGTCCAGGTGTTCGGATAGGTTGAGAAAAGGAATACCATAAATGGTAGAAAAATGCATTTTTGGAGGTATTCTTTGTAGATAGGTCTTCTCTTAGGATCAAGGGTAAGAGAGTACCATAAAGGAGGGTATAGAGGAACAGAAGGAGTGCTTAGAGATGAGGAGGTTTTTCTCTTTTTCCTGGCAGGACTGGGAGGGTCAGTCCTGTGAATGTGAGAGGCTGTGGAAAGAATGGTGAGGAGGGTGTTCCTTTCAAAATTGTCTGGAACATTGGTGTCAAAGACACCAAGAGGCAGAGGTTTATCTGGAGGAAAGATAACAGAATTAGGAGGAGTAGGAGGATAGAAAAGATGTTTAGGATTAAAGGAAGAGGTTGGTTGAAGAGGAGGTGTTTGAATTTTAATAGGTGAAGGTTTGGGAGTTAATGAGGATGGAGCTGAGATGTGAGCTGGAGTAGGAGAGAAGGAGGGTTGAGATGAAGTAGAGGATGAGGAAGGTTGGGTGCGAGGCATGGGATGTTTTATGGTTGGTGGAGCAGGAGGTGCAGTAGAAGGAGATGAAGGTGTGGAGAGGGTTGGAGTGGCAAGAGATGAAGTATCAGGGGCCTTGGAGACTGACACTGGCTCTTTCCCTTTGGCCTGACTCTCTCTGACTGCTGAAGAGGGTCCTGAAGACCCTGAGGCTGCCACTGGTCCTGGTGACCTCACTACAGATGGCCCTGATGGCCCTGACCCTTGAGCAGATGGCCCTGCTGGCCCTGGTGGCCGAGGAGCAGCTGGTCTGCCCGGAGACATCCCACTGGACTTAGACAAAACACCCAGCATAGACTTCATGTCAGACAATTCTTTATTGAAGTACCTCATTGCATTTCTTATTGAAGATACGTCTGAGGAAGTTGAGGCTTGATTGGTAACAATGCCTTGAATGCTAGACTGAACTGATGCCAAGATCTCTCCTTGGGCTTTTAACAAGGCCATAACATGCTTCAACTTCACTTTTCTATGGCCCTTCCTTGACCTCCTGTGAACAACTCTTTTCTGCTTACCTTGTTGAGAGACAGGCTCCTCTAGATTTATATTGCTTGCACTTGGGCCTTCACTAACATCAACCTTGGCTGGAGCTGGGATTTCCTGAGTAGGTGTAACATTCTCAGGAATATCTTCATTCACTGGCTTCTCAATCTCAGCTTGCTCCCCCTGAATGGGAGCAGGGACTTCAATACTTAAATGCTCCCCCTGAGCAGGAGCTTCTTCCAAAACAGCTTTTTCCAAGTGGCCTTCTGCCACGGATTCAGACACTTCAGGTTCTACTCTACTTTGCTCCCCTTGGCTAGGAGCTTCTTCCATGACTACATCTTGTTGAGTACCTGCTTGTATCTCAACATCAGCAACTTGTTCAGACTGAACTGTCGAATGACTAGGTGCCACAGCTTCTTCTTCAACACATCCACCTTCTTTAGAAGTGGCTAAGGTGGAGGGAATGGAGTCCAATACCTCTTTAAGATAGAGGCAACTAAGGTGGTGGGCAAGGAGTCTGCCACACCAGCTGCACCTACTTCCACTTGAGCTTCGGATTGGCATTCCACAACTGGTACTTCTACTGCAGCTGATTTTACTGGTTCTTGTTCTGCTGCTGCTTGCTCTGCTCTGCTACTGCTACTTCTCTTCTGCTGCTGCTGCTTGCTCTGCTGCTGCTTCTGGAATATCTTCAATAACTGCTTCTCCTTCAGCCACAGAGGACTTTGACCAAACTCCTTCTTGCACTGAAAAACCGCTTTTCTTTAGATTTCTGGACCTTATTGACTGGCCCATCTTTTCAGCTACTGCTCCTGACAAATCTACTCCAAAGTGCTTGAAAACCTTGGTCAGTAGATGAGCATACGGAAGGGAAACATTCAACTTGCTCTTTGTTTCCCATAACTGAGCATGTGCAAACATCATTCGCTCAATCATCACTGCGGCCAGGTTTATCTCTTTGTTCTGGATTGCCCAGAACATTATGTCCGAATCTGCCCTAGTGCATGAGGAAAAGGTAGCACTACGAGGTACTAAGATTTGGCAGACTATAAAGTGAAGCAATCTATTGAATGCGGACATCTGATTAATATCAAGCTTCCCATCCTTCAACTTAAACCTGGACCGATAATCCCGAGACCTTTGACTTCATCATTCACAGAGTGAATGCCACTAAATCCAGAGGTCTTCACTCCAAACAGATCACGCAAAAGCTCATGGGTTATTCTGATTTGGATGCCCTTGACAGAGGAAACAAGGGACCCATCTGCTTCTGACTTCAGACAAATGTAGAAGGCTTTCACCAAGTCCGGGTAGCTTACCTCACTGAAGGTGACCACATCCATCCACTGCAATCTTCTTAGAGTATCAACTAGCCTGGCCATGCCACTCTTCTCAAGATTCTGAACATCTACTGCCTTATTTCCGCAAATCTTCGTCTTCACAAACGTAAATCTTTCTTGCTCCTTTGGGGATAAATACTCAGCACTGTAGCCCCCAACACTTCCGGAGATCAACGGAGCGGCCATGGGTGCAGAGAAGAAAAGATTCTGGAAGGGAGGATGATGGAAGGGATGGAAGTTCTCGAAGGAATTCTTCGCGGGAAGAGAAGAAGGCTTCGAAAGTTGCAGAGAGTCGATCCCAAAATCGTTAGGGCATCGGCTTTGGGTGAACAGATAGAGGATAAAAAGGGTAAAGGTAGAAGACGAGTCGATCCCAGAGCGATTTGGATAAAATAATATTACTTTATTGAAAGGAGGAGCGCCAAAGGCGGTAAAGATAGAAAGCGACAAAAAGGTTTGACAAGTCAAACAACTTTCTACACAGAAGCGGTCAAAGCATATAGATAACTGAGTTTTGCTTAACTTTAACGGAGAGAGAACTTTCATTTAATCTGAAAAATTTATATGTCAATAAAATCACAGAAATTCTTTCACAAATTGCACATCCCTAGTTCCCTTCTAAGAGATGTAAATCTCTCTTCAGGTAGGGCTTTTGTGAAGATATCTGCCAATTGACCATTTGTATCTATAAACGAAATTTCTAAATTACCACTAGCTACATGGTCTCGAATAAAATGGTATCTTACCTCAATGTGCTTCGTCCTTGAGTGTTGAACTGGATTTTTGGTGAGGTTGATGGCACTTGTATTATCACACAATAGAGGAATTGATTTGATGTGAATGCCGAAATCTTCAAGTTGTTGCTTTATCCAAAGAAGTTGTGTACAGCAACTTCCAGCAGCAACGTATTCTGCCTCAGCTGTTGATAGAGCTACTGAATTTTGTTTCTTGGATGTCCATGATATTAAGCATCCTGCAAGAAACTGACAACATCCACTGGTGCTCTTTCTATCTACTTTGCAACCAGCATAATCAGCATCTGAATATCCTATTAGATTTATCTCACAAGATCTAGGATACCAGAGACCTAAGTCATGAGTTCTAGCTAAATATCTAAATATTCTTTTTACAGAAATTAAGTGAGACTCTCTAGGGTCTGCCTGATATCTAGCACACATGCATACACTGAACAAAATGTCTGGTCTACTGGCAGTTAAGTAAAGTAATGATCCTATCATACCTCGATAATTCTTTTGATCTACCTTTTTACCTTTTTGATCACTGTCCATTCTGGTTGATGTGCTCATTGGAGTTGATAATGGCTTTGCATCTTCAAATCCAAATTTCTTTAACAGCTCTTTGGTGTACTTTGCTTGACAGATATGAGTGCCATCCTTCCCTTGCTTGATTTGCAATCCAAGGAAGTAGCTTAGCTCCCCCATCAAGCTCATTTCGAATTCTCCCTGCATAAGCTTTTCAAAGTACTTGCAAAGAGATTCATCAGTAGATCCAAAAATAATATCATCTACATAGATTTGTACAAGAAGTATATGTTTAACCTTAGATTTTATAAATAATGTACTATCTACTTTACCTCTAGTGAAACCATGATTTAATAAGAAAGTACTGAGCCTTTCATACCAGGCTCTAGGAGCTTGCTTTAAACCATATAAAGCCTTATGTAGTTTAAATACATGATTTGGAAATTCAGTGTCATCAAAACCTGGAGGTTGTTCAACATAAACTTCCTCCTTGATGAAACCATTTAAAAAGGCTGATTTGACATCCATTTGAAAAAGTTTTAAACCAAATGCAGATGCATAAGCAAGTAAAATCCTAATGGCCTCAAGTCTAGCTACAGGTGCATAAGTTTCATCGAAATCTATGCCTTCCTCTTGGGAGTAGCCTTGAGCCACCAATCTGGCTTTGTTCCTTAAGATTATTCCAGACTCATCCAGTTTATTTCTGAACACCCACTTGGTGCCAATAACTGAATGATTGGATGGTCTAGGAACAAGTGACCATACTTGGTTTCTCTTGAACTGATTTAGTTCATCTTGCATGGCTAATATCCAAGATTCATCAGATAAAGCTTCATTGACTGTCTTAGGCTCTATTTGAGAAACAAATGCTAAATAATCGCATGGAATTACATTACCTCTAGTTCTTACCCCTACAGATGGATCACCAATGATGTTTTCAGGAGGGTGATCTTTCTGATGTCTCCATTCCTTTGGAAGATCTTCATGTTGGATTTCTGTTTGCTGCAGTTCTTCCAGAGTTGGATCCTCTTTGTCCTTAATTGAAGTATTCTTTAATTTTTCGGACAAGTCATCTGCATCATCAATGTCACTAATTTCTTCCTTTTTCAAGGAAGGGTTAGATTCATCAAAAATAACATGTACTGATTGTTCAATCAATAAGGAACGTTTATTGAAAACTCTATAACCTTTGGGTTTAGAAGAGTACCCCATGAAGATGCCTTCATCTGATTTGGCATCCAACTTACCAATGTCCCTTTTTCCATTGTTATGGATGAAGCAAGGACATCCAAATATTCTGAAATGGCTAATTTTGGCTTCTTTTCTTTGTAGAGTTCATAAGCAGTCTTCTTCAGAATTGGCCTGATCATCACTCTATTTATGATATAACATGCAGTGTTGATAGCTTCGGCCCAGAAATATCTTGGCAGATCATATTCTGACAACATGGTTCTTGCCATATCCAAAAGAGTTCTGTTTTTCCTCTCAGCAATTCCATTCTGTTGAGGTGTCCTTGGAGCTGAGAAGTTGTGCTCAATTCCTTGATCATCACAGAACTTCGTAAACTTTTCATTCTGAAACTCACCACCATGATCTGATCGAATAGAGACAATTGAGAATTTCTGATCTTTCTGAACTTTCTTACTGAAGCTGACAAAATTTTCAAATGTGTCATCTTTGTGCTCTAAAAAGGATACCCAAGTGAATCTTGAATAATCATCAACTATTACAAATCCAAAATTCTTTCCTCCCAAACTGGTAGTCCTCATTGGCCCAAATAAATCCATGTGAAGTAGTTCTAAGGGCTTTGAGGTGGTTACTACAGTCTTTGATTTGAAGGAGCTCTTGGTGTGCTTTCCTCTTGCACAAGGTCTGCAAATGCTATCCAATCTGAAATTTACCTTTGGCAGTCCTTCAACTAGTTTTCTCTTTCTGAGCTTGTTCAACCCATCCAAGCTGCAGTGGCCCAATCTTCTGTGCCACAACTCAGTTGATTGATCTTTACTAGCTGCCAAACACACATCTTGATCCTTGAGTTCCTCGAGATATAGAACATACAAATTTCTTTCTCTGTAGGCTTCAAATATGACTGCACCATCCTTTAAGATACTGCATTTTGATTCTTGAAACTGAATTTGATGGCCTTTGTCACACAACTGGCTGATGCTGATGAGATTGTGCTTTAACCCTTTGACCAGCATAACATCTTCAATTACTGATTTTCCTTTGATGTTCACGGATCCACTTCCTATTACAACTCCTTTTCCATTGTCTCCATATGTGACTGTACCTTCTTCAGCTTGGAGATCGATAAATATCTTCTTGTTGCCTGACATATGCCTTGAGCACCCACTATCCAAATACCATTTGGATGCTCGAGGGTTAACCTGAAATGAGAACATCAAGCTTTAGGTACCCAAATTCTTTTGGGTCCTGATTGGTTAGTATCATCAACTTTACCTTTTAATATCCATTTTTTATGTTTGTTGGGCATGTAATTTTAATATGTCCTAACTTGTTGCAGTGACTGCAGCAGGATAACTTAGTCACTTTTTCTATATATTTGAAATCAGCTTTGTATGCTATATCTTGTTCGGGTACAAATTTTGGTGTTGGATATGTTTTAGGGTATATTATGGTTTCTTCATTGTCTGGGGGTGTATATCCTAATCCATTTTCTTTTTACCCGATCTCCTAGCACCTTTTAATATTAAAGAGTTTTTACCATTGGTAAATTTTTCTAGTGTACTTGATAGATTATCATTTTCTTTATTTAGTCTTTCTATTTCTATTTTAAGTTCACCTAAGTCTTCTTGTTTTTCTAGATGATTTATTTTCTTATTTTTCTCTTTTAAATCTTCACATAATAATTCATTTCTTCTTTTATGTTCAGTAATTTGTTTTTCAAGTTCTTCATTTTCTGTTCTTAGGTCTGAGTTTGTATTTTCTAAACAGATTATATTTTTCTTACTAGTTTTAAGTAATTTGCATACTTCTTTGTATTTTTCATAAAGTTCATTAAAAGCATTTTCCAAATTATCAGAATCTGAATCATTGCATGAATCAAAAGAAGAGTCAGAAGTTACCTTGTCTTCGGTGTTGGCCATGAGAGCCAAGTTGGCTTCTTCACCTTCACTGCTCGAGCTTGACTCACTGTCTGAGTCACTGCTGTTCTCCCAAGCAGCTGCCATTGCTTTCTTTTTGTACTTCTTAAATCTTCTGAAGTTGTCCTTCTTCTTGTGATCACTCTTTTTGATCATGGGACAATCTGCCTTGATGTGTCCAGGCTTCTTGCATTCATAACAGATCACTTCTCCTTTCTTTTGATCCTTTACTTCTGGTTTTCTAAAGTCTTTGTTTTTCTTAAAAAATTTCTTCCGGACTGATATTTCTTTTTCTTTGCTAGAATCCTTTGAAGTCTTCGAGACAGCATGGCTTCTTCATCATCACTGTCTTTACTACTCTCACTATTATCCAAAGATTCTTCTGAATTATCTTCACTTGCTTTGAGAGCATTTGATTGTTTCCTTCTGCTGGAGGATTCTCCTAATCTCTCCATGTTTATCTCGTGAGCCATGAGAGATCCTATTAGCTTTTCCAATGACATTAATTTTAAATCATTGGCTTCTTCAATGGCTGTTACCTTCGGAGTCCATGAAGATGGTAAAGATCTGAGGACTTTTCTAACCATATCTGGTACATCATAAACCTTTCCCAAACCAGCTAATCCATTTGTGATGTCTGTGAATCTGCTGAACATCTGAGTTATTGATTCACCTGTCTGCATCTGAAATCTTTCATATTGAGCTACTAGAATATCTATTCTTGTCTCCTTTACCTTGTCTGTCCCTTCATAGGTAATTCTGAGCTTTTCCCACATCTCCATTGCGGATTTGCAGGCTGAGACTCTTTCTTGCTTAGGGCACAGCACAATATGCTCTTGGCTTTGCAGTTTAAGGATATTCTTTTCCTATCATCATCTGTCCACTGAGCCTTAGCGTTTGTGACCAAAAGATCACCTTCTTCTACAATGGACCAGATTGTGTAATCATGACCTTGTAGAAAATATTCCATTCTAGTCTTCCAGTATGTGTAATCTTCTCCATCGAACAAGGGAGGCCTGTTGACTGACTGACCTTCGAAGTTGCTTTGGGCTGCCATTGATCTTTGCTCTTCAGATCGTTGGATCTTCTTCTTTGTCGAAGAGACGGGCTCTGATACCACTTGTTGCCCAGCTAACTAGCCCAGAGGGGGGGGGTGAATGGGTTAATAAAAACTTCGATCTCTAATTAAATCTGTTCACTGAAAGGATTGCACAACTTAATAACAAGGTTAGAGTTAGAGCAAATAAGACAACAATCACACAAAAAACACACCCACAAGACACAAGGATTTTTATCCTGGTTCGGAACTCCTCTCCACAGGAGACCTACGTCCAGTCCCTGAGCAATATCTCAGGATTTCACTACCAAGGGTACAATCCCCCTTAAGGATCCTTACACCCAGCCTCAACTGGTCTTCCTTCAGCCTGAAGGGAACAACAACCACCCTGGATACCACCAGGTCTTCCTTCGTCCAGAAGGGAACACAACCAATAAGAAAGGGTGTGGAAACAGGCTTCAGACTCTAGCTTGACCAGCTACACACTGAAGCTACTAAGCCCCGAGAGAGAAAGAGATTTAACAAGGTTTTTCTCTCCAAGGACTACACAAGCTCTCACAAATGAGAAAATTCTTTTTGAGCACAGAGAGCTAAGAGCTTAGAACAAGGTTGGAGTGGAAGCTTCGCTCTTCTTCAATGTTCTAAAGACTCGAAGAGATGGATTTCTTTCTTCTTCTGAAATCAAGCGTTGTTGCTCACTTCCTCATCTCTCTTTTCCGTCTTGAGTCTTCTATTTAAACTGCTGATTCAAATTCGAACGTTGAAGTGTCCGTTGTCTCTTATCCTTGTGTACGTTAGACTGGTCACTAAGGAAGCTTCTGATCGTCAGTCTTTTATCCTTGTGTACACGCCAAAGAGATGTCATAGAACTTTGTATCTTGTGTCCAACGTTGTCCAGATGAGTCTTGTCAGATATCTGTAAGCATATCATCAATAAATAGAGGACAGCTAAGACTGCTGTCTATTGTTAGTTGAGATGGAACAGATATTGCAGTATATAGCAAAGCTAGCAAAGCTTTCTGTCTAAAAAAGTACGTAGACAGAGTAGCATAGAAATGGAAGATATTGTCTGCATGCATGGGAGATACGATCAGAGAGCATTTAATGCATAGCAGTCAACGGACAAGATATGACTTTGACTTTTCAACGCTATTAAAAGGCATTATACTGATACATCAAGAAATTCGATAAAAAGAATCTTGCTGACTTCATAACTTATGAAATCGTTATGAATTATAGCAAGTCGTTATGAACTGTAAGAAATCGTTGTGATAACTTATGAAGTCGTTACAACAAGCAAGCGTTGCGAGTTCTAAAGAAATCGTTACAAGAAATCGTTATGACTATAAGTTGTAAGGAAATCGTTACACGAAATCGTTATGACTATCAAGTTGTAAGGAAATCGTTACACGAAATCGTTATGACTATCAAGTTGTACAAGTTACAAGGAAATCGTTACACGAAATCGTTACACAAAGCAAGGCGTATGAATTGTAAAGAAATCGTTATGAACTCTAAGAAATCGTTACGAGGTCTAAAGAAATCGTTACGAGGTCTAAAGAAATCGTTATGACTATAGAGTCGTTGCGAGTTCTAAAGAAATCGTTACGAGGTCTAAAGAAATCGTTACGGCTAGAGAGTCGTTGCGAGTTCTAAAGAAATCGTTACGAGGTCTAAAGAAATCGTTATGACTATAGAGTCGTTGCGAGTTCTAAAGAAATCGTTACGAGGTCTAAAGAAATCGTTACGGCTAGAGAGTCGTTGCGAGTTCTAAAGAAATCGTTACGAGGTCTAAAGAAATCGTTACGGCTAGAGAGTCGTTGCGAGTTCTAAAGAAATCGTTACGAGGTCTAAAGAAATCGTTACGACAGAGAGTCGTTGCAATATCGATTTGTTTTGAGTTTCCCGGTCAAAGAGGAAATCGTTCTGCTTATCAAAGAAGTCGATGCAATATCGATTTGTTTTGAGTTTTCCGGTCAAAGAGGAAATCGTTCTGCTTATCAAGGAAGTCGATACAAAGACTTGGATAGAAGTGTGATGAGACTTACCAGATTGTCTTGAACTTTCATTTTCTTTTATTTCCTGTTCTCAAGGCTCAAGTAATCCATTAGTGTTATTTTGTTAATCATCAAAATTAATATATAAATAAATGAAAATATTTATTATGGGGACAGTTGGTCATCAGACTCCGGTTCCTGAGCGAGCTCCAGTGCCTTCCAAGGTCGGGGAGGCCTTCCTCGTCGATCCAGCAACCTCCTTGAAGCAGCAGATCTCCGGAACAATCTTCAGGTTGAGGATTTTGGGTTCCAAAGTGGGGTTTTCCTCAGTTCAGAACTAGGGTTTCTTCTCTTCTTTCTCTCTGCAAAAGGGTGAAGAGAGGGGTTGGGGAAGCAAATTCGGGTTTAGAATATGGAGAGGCTTCTCTCCATGCAGGGGGTGACAAGATGTGTTTCAGACCGTTGGGACATCTCCCCAATGGGTGAGCTGCCTTGTTTCCGAATTTCCGGCTCTGCTGCGCATGCAGGCCAAAGAAGTGGCGTCCACATCGTTAGACGCTGGGATTAGTGTTGGCGTCCATGGGTGGACGCTGACACCTCATCGACGTCCTGCTATTGACGCCAATATGGCCTTCGACCAGAAGTCTAAAACATGCAGAAAACTATGCATGCCATGCATATATACATGCAATATGTATATGGTAGTGTATTCATACTATCACCATTCAATACATGCATTATTTACATCTAGTATAAACACATGCACACGTAATTGTACTAATTAATGCATACGTAAATATGTATATACATACACAAGCACAAGTATACACAGACAAATACAAATAATGCGACGAAAATTCGAGGGCCTTACAGTAATGGCCTGGTGCTTGGCATACACCATAAGTGAAGTGTTTTAGTATCTGGCTAACAATTCAAAATTCGTGAAAATTGATTGTTATGGAAGTGTTCAGTGGTAAACTTGGATTTTATCTCGACAAAAGCAGTGATCGTGTTCTTTATTCAATTTACTTGTTTACATATTTTACACTTTGAGATATGAAATTAGTAGCGTTAATTCTTTTATACTGCGATACGTGAACTCTTGCGTTATTCTAAATCCTCATTTTCTCGTTATGCTATTTTAAATCTCTTGCATACTGCTAGTGATTGAAATTAACTTAAAGGAATCTACTGGGCAAGTTTTTCTCATCCCTATCTTTTCAACATTTTTCAGGTGACAATCAAGTTTGAACATAGCGGGCAGGGCTATGTGCCGAGAAACTCCCTTCTTATTGTAATAGAGTTAGATAGGCATATCATGTTTTGTCACGCCTCGCCAATTTAACAGCAAAATAAATCGGGGAGACGTGAGCAAAGTACATAGTAGTGTAAATTGCACCATAGTTAAGTAATTTAGATCATCTAATGAACAATAATTGGAATAAACTCTTCATTTCATTATAAATTCACTAAGACTGTTACATCCACTAATTCGGAGCCAATACATAGGGCTCAATGTCATCATTACATTGGAAAAGAAAACTAAGCAATAACTACTAAGCTTCATTGTACTAAGGTAACTTCATCATTTGACTCCAGGTCGCTCATCACTCTGGTCCTTCCCCTTTGATGTATGTGACGACATTGTCCGACTTACCTGAGACCCAATAACAAATAACAAAGGGTGAGCGATAACGCCCAGTAGGACTTAAATCTCATGATCAAGCATGCTTTAAATAATTAATACTTTAAAGGGTAGAGTAACTAATGATAGAGAGAGTCACGTAAAGTCGAGAAATTAATAGCACAAGTACTATGGTTCAAATAGCATGTGAATCAAGTATAGCACAAAGAATATGATCAAGTCACGATAGAAAGCGATAACTTACGATAGCAAGTAATGTCATTGTCAAGTAATAGCAAGTAACATGTATAGCAAGGAGAGTGAGAGAGTAGTTGGCCATATAGAGAGTAAATTGCACTTTGATTGCTTTTCATCAATCAAAATAGTATAGCACTTTGATCAACTTTCGTCAATCGAAATAATATTGCACTTTGGTTATCCATAGATAGCCGAGAGAGAATATAGCACTTTGTTTTAATTGTCTTAGATTAATCTTGATAGTATGGCACTTGGATGTAATGCCGACATCCTGATCATTTTAACTCCCGCGGGCAAATGGCACTTTTCGGGCGCACTCCTCAAGACCAGATCGGGCCCTATTGCGTAGGCATTGGTTATATTGTTTATCTTTAGACAATCAGTCAATGGCTAATAAAGAGTACCAAGAAATAGATGAGAGTACTAGATGAATAGACGAGCTAGCAGATAGAATGTGAATAGATGAGCGAGTAGAGTATAGATGAGAACTATAGGTCATTGCGCATGAAACGTCGGGTAACGGTGATAGTAACAGTTGCACAACACGTGCGATTGGTGTCGGAAGTCAGGTGGAATTCACTACACATCCACTGGCCATGTTATGCATAGGTCCAGAGGTCCGACATGATTCAAGATAAGAACGAGAGCAATCTAAGGCCGTTTGGATCTTACTGATCCCTAATGGGTATCATAGGTGTTAGGGTACAACCAGCTCGTCGGCCATGTGGGAATCCATGGACAGAGGAGACTTACGGAGGCCTTGAACAAGGATTCACTAGTCCGGCAAAAGGAATATCCGACGGAGAGTTTGTCCAAGTCAAGAGAAAGTGTATAGATAGAAACAAGTGCTCGACGTTCTAGAGGAATTCTAGAACAGTGGAGCGTTGGTAACGGTATTCCCAAACATCACGAGAAAATGAAGGAAAGTCCATTTAAAAATAGGGAAATTTAAATATATAATTGAAATAAATTACCAGATGTGTCACGCCCCGACGCGAAATATCGGAACGCGAGGCAGTTGCAAGTAAACGGGTACAGAGCAAGTACTAGACATCAAACCATTTCACAATGAATATTACTAAAGATAAGTCTTCTCATTAATAACTTTCGAATGTCTAGTTACAACCACTAATATCAGAGCCATTCTATAGGGCCCAATTACATTGAAATAAAAGTAAATGACTAAACTAAGACTCTAACATAACTCTAGGACGCTAGGGTACTTGCGACTTCACTCCTGGTCGTTCCCGTCCTCCTGAGTGTATGGGTCATCCTCAGTTTCACCTGAGAACACAACGACAAATAACGCAGGGTGAGCGATAACGCCCAGTAGAACTTAAATCTCAATAGTCAAGCAGGCTTTAAATGATTAGTGCATTAAAGTCAGAGTAATTAATGATAGAGCGAGAGAGTCAAGTAAAGTGAGAGATAACATGATAGTACGAGAGCGAAATAGCACAGGTTTCCAAATATAGCACGAACATCAATTATAGCACAAATAGCAAGATGGCCATAGCATAATAGCACAAAGTATAACAATAGCACAATGAGTATAGCATAGCACTTTGTCGTCAACAGACAATGAGATAATATAGAACTTTTGATTGTCATTAGATTAATCTAGATAGTATGGCACTTGGATGTAATGCCGACATCCTGATCATTTAACTCCCATGGGCAAATGGCACTTTCGGGGGCTCTCCCCAGGACCAGATCGGCCCCCATTGTGCTGGTATTGGTTATATTGTTTATCTTTAGACAATCAGTCAATGGCCAATTTAGAGTACCAGGAAATAGATGAGAGTACTAGATGAATAGACAAGATAGCAGAGTGAACGTGAATAGATGAGCGAGTAGAGTATAGATGAGGGCTAGTGGACATTGTACGTAACACGTCGAGTAATCAGGCGATAGTAACAGTTGCACAACACACGCACTTGGTGTTGGCAGTCAGGTGGAACTCACAACTCTACCACTGGCCATGTTAAGCACAGGTCCAGAGGTCCGGCGTGATTCAAGATAAGAGCGAACTTCTAATAGCCATTTAGATCATATCGATCCCTAAAGGGGGTAATAGGTGTTAGGGTACAACTGGCTCGTCGACCATGTGGGAATCCATGGACAGAGAAGACTTACGGAGGCCTTGAACAAAGACTCACTAGTCCGGTAGAAGGAATATCTGACGGAGAGTTCGTCCAAGTCAAGAGAGTGTGTATAGAAACAAGTGCTCGACGTTCTAGAGGAATTCTAGGACAGTGGAGCGTCGGTATCATGTTCCAAAACATCGCAAGAGTCGTAAATAAGTTCTTTTTAAAATAATGCAATTAATTACAATAATTACCAGATATGTTATGTATCATATTCATGCCAATTAAGCCATATTTGGATGGTTTCAAAGTGTGTGCATGTGTCATGAAATCATAGATGGAAATTTGTCATGTGTATGTTTTAAATCACATATAAATATTCAATTTATATTAAGTGAAATTACTGCGGTTATAACTGGAAATAAAGGGTAGAGGCACAATAGGCAATTACAACATTGCAAATCAGAGGGTTTTCTGAAAAATCCTATGAATGCGACGCACCCCAGTAAAGGTCGCGACGGGTTTAGGGTGGATCGCGACAAGGGCTTGCACTGATCGCGACAGGCTGTTCAGGACAGGCGCTGAGATCGCGACAGAGACATGAAGGGAATGCGACGGGTTGGTCAGGTCGGGCACATAGATCGCGACGACATAGCCTATCGCGTTCGGAATGCGACGTGCCTATCTATCGCGACCAGACCCCAGAACGCGGCCTATCGGGTCGTCACGTTCTTAGGGCCTGCGCCTGAGTCCGACAGGAATCAGACAGGACTTTGGATTGCGGGCCAAACTTTACATATTTGACATAGGAGTATTTAGAAAATAAGAACAAATTGCACAATCAATGAAAAATAATGAAACCAGTTGCATATTGATCTAGACATGCATGAGTACTTACAGTAAATAGGAATTTGACAATAGATAGGGTTTCAACATGCTTTATTCACATCAAACATGAAGTACATGATACAGTGAACAATAGAGATAAGCGATTTAATTCGCAAGATAGGATGGACTAAAATTAGGGCTTTTAGAGGAGAAAGAAAGCTAACAACCCTCAGAACCTCCAATAAAATTTTCGAGGCTTGAGGTTTAGGGAACATGGAGATCCAGAGGTATGAAGGGGATTCAGGGTCATGTAAGTTGCAGTACTTTGAAAATCCATAACACAGGATTGGGTTGCAGGAAAAATACGAAAATTTAGGACTTCGTTCCTGATGTTTGGAATAACCTACAAATAAATTTTCATAGTTTATGCTTGTGAGAATGCCTACCTTTCACAATTTTCCTCTTCTAGGCTTTGAAGATGAAGAACTCAGGATGAAGCTTGAAAGATCCTTTCTCCCCATGATTTCTCCTCCTCTTGGCCTCTCCTCTTGGTCCAGCAACCTCTTGACACAAGCTAGGGCCGGCCATGAGGGTTTTAGAGAAGTATTTAAGCTTCTCCCCATTCCCTTTCCTAGTTTAAGTCTAATTCCCATTTAATTCCGAGTTTCCTATTTTCCTTTCCCCTTTTTAAGCAAGAGATCTCCTAATTGGGTTAAGAGAGAGGGGATTTCGTGGCCAAACAATTGGGGTAGGTTTAGGATTCCAAATCCAACTCAACTACTTATTTTAATGCATTAAATACCCTCTTTTTATTTAAGTAATATTTTAGTTACGAATTTTGGATATTTTTCCTATTATTCCCCTTTTTAACTCTCTATCTTAGCTTACTAATTGCTAATGGGTCCATTTAACAAAGCCCATTACTTATTTTCATTTAATGGGTTTTATCTAATTCTCTTTTATTTAATTTTCTAATTAATTTAATTAGTTTTATTTTTATATTATTAAATTTTTTATTTTTCAAAAAATCCAAGTTGCTACATCCTCCCCCACTTAAAAAGAATTTGGTCCCCAAATTCATATGATCGTAAGGGAGGAAATGTCTTACCGAAAAGATCGGGGTAGTTTCGTCTGATGATTCCTTCCAGTTCCCATGTGGCTTCTTCCACTCCGCGTTATTCCATAAGACTTTAACCACGTGGATGGGACGGTCCCTGAGCTGTTGAACCTTCCGTTCCAGTATCTTAACTGGCTTCTCTTCGTATGTCACATCTTTGTTTAACAACAACTTCTCGTGGCGAATGATGTGGGTGGGGTCATAGACATATTTCCTGAGCATGGAGACATGGAACACATTGTGTACACATGCCAGATCCGGTGGCAACGCCAGTCGGTATGCAACCTCACCAATCCTTTCGAGTACTTCAAAAGGACCAATGAATCTAGGACTGAGCTTTCCTTTCACTCCAAATCTTTAGATGCCACGTGTAGGTGACACCTTTAAAGAATACTGATCACCACTTGAAATTCCAAGTCTCGCCTTCTTTTGTCGACATAGCTCTTTTGTCTGGACTGAGCAGTCTTAAGCCGATCTCTAATCACCTGAATGTACTTTGTGGTACGTTGCACCATGTTCGGGCCTAGCCATTGCTGTTCTCCAACCTCATTCTAGCATGCAGGAGATCTACAATTCCTTCCGTAGAGTGCTTCGAACGGTGCCATCTTGATGCTCGCCTCGGCGAACTCAATAAGGGATAGATGCTCGTTCCAATATCCTTGGAATTCTATAGTGCAAGCTCTCAACATGTCTTCCACTATTTGGTTGGTCCATTTCAGTTTCCCATCAGTCGTTTGTGGATGGAATGCGGTACTAAAGTTGAGTTTAGTACCCAGTGCACCTTACTGTCCTTTCCAAAAATGAGATGTGAATCTCGGATCTCGATCCGAGACTATGGATGATGGAACTCCGTGCAGTCTCACTATCTCCTTGACATATAGGGCAGCTAGTACCTCTACCGACCACTTACTCTTTATGGCTAGGAAGTGGGCAGGTTTGGTTAGTCAGTCTACAATAACCCATATGGTGTCGAGTCCACCACGAGTCTTGGGTAAACCCATGATGAAGTCCATGCCAATGCTTTCCCATTTCCATTCCGGAATATCTAGCAGTCTGAGTACACCAGCAGGGCGCAGGTGTTCTGCTTTTACTTGTTGGCAAGTAATACAGTGTGTGGCATGTTCAGCTACCTCTCTTTTCATGTTTCGGCCACCAAAACGTTCTTTTTCATGTCTTGATACATTTTGGTACCTCCTGGATGAATAGTATACTTTATCTTGTAAGCTTCATCCATTAGCTTCCTCTTCAGTTCTCATTGTCATGGACACATGTCCTTCTTGAAGACAAGCCTTCTCCTCTGTCATAGCGAAGTCCGGTCTTTCAGTTTAGAGTTCTTTACATGAACTAAAATGGATCATCATCGTGTTGAGATTTGATCTCTTCCAACAAGTTGGATTGAATCTTGATGTTGCAAACATACTCGATCATCCCTATGTTCAATATTTAAGTCTAACCTTGCGAATTGTTCTAGTAGTTGCATCTCGCCAATGACTAGACTTGAAACAGATGCCATCGGCTTTCTACTAAGAGCATCAGCTACGTGTTTCCCTTGCCTGAATGGTATTGAATGTTGAAGTCAAAATCTTGCGAGTATTCCAGCCATCTTCTCTATCTCATGTTGAGTTCTTTATGGAGAATAAATACTTCAGACTTTTATGGTCTAAGTAGACAGTGATTTCTCTCCATACATAGTGTCTCTAGATCTTCAAGGCGAAGACCACGTCAGCCAACTCCAGATCATGCATGGGGTAGTTGACTTCATGAGTCTTCAGTTGTCGAGAAGAGTAGGCGATGACTTTCTCCTTTTGCATCAGTACACCCCCTAGCCCATCCCTGAGGCATCGGTGTAGATAGAGAACCTTCTCCCTCTATTAGCAGAGCGAGAACAGTGCTGAGGTAAGACGGTCCTCTTAAGAGTTTGGAACTTTTCTCACACTCTTTACTCCTCCACGAGTAGGGATTCTCCTTTTGTAACGTCGCTTATTTTTGGATCTTTTTGATCGGTGTGGTTTGTGGTTGTGATGGCTGTTGTAAGGCCAGTGTGGTGTAGACGCGTGGTGTGTGTAGGTGTGGTGCATGTTAGGTCCCAAAATGAAATAGGACCTGCTGCTTTGAGTGGGAGTTGGCGGCCAGGGGTGGTCGTTGACTTGTTGGCGTCTCCAGGTAAGTGGCCGTTGACTGCATGATCTGGCGGCATTAGTGGACGTTGAGGGTGGCGGTTGTCTTGGGCGCAGAGGGGTGACGCCAACTTGAGAATTCTTCTGCGGTTATAGGGTCACCCGAGAGCAGGTTTCCCACCTGTCTCTCTCTTCCCCTTGCCCTAGCCTCGCGTCCCCGTGTTTCTAAAGCTTCCCAGCAGGTACTAAAGGGTGGTTGGAGGATCGTGGCGTGTGGTGCATTGTCAAATCGGACGAGGAAAACGCTGTGGCGTGGTGCAATTCCCGTTGGAGCTCGCAGAGGGTTCGATGTGAACCGGAGAATCGGAGGGTTTTTGAGCGTGTTCTGAGCTAGGGAATGACCCTTGTAGTTCCTGTAGGTCGTGTTTATGTAATTAGATAACATGAATCTGCATGAAAATGGTGATTTCGGGTTCATGTTACCCATGCGGGGATAATGGGGTGGTTTTGATGATTTTATGTAGTAAAGCATGCTGTTTTTAGTTTAATTATAATGCATGGTGAGTTAGAGGAACTTTTTCCTCCTATTGTCTTAATGGTTTCGGGATCAGGAATGCATGTGGGATCGGTTTAGGGTTTTTGCAGGAGTAGAAGCTGAAGATCTTGGCGTCCACATCGTTGGTCGCCAGGTTCATCAGCCGGGATATAGACGGCCCAGATTCATTGCCGTCTACTTCCTATAAGCGGCAGTCGATGTTGCCGCCAACTTGTGCATGTAACCATGCAATGTGGTTTACGTAGCTTTTCTGGTTATGAATATTACGTGTTTGTGTGTGTGCATGGCGATGACCGATGTGAGCCAGTGCCTTGTTATGCTCTTGGAGCATACTGCTCATGTAAGGGGCTGTTTTACGTGAATGATGTGTGATGTACGTAATTTCTTACGCAGTATGTGTGGTGCGTTGGCACCCGTGGCACTCTTGGAGTGCGTTGTCCATGTGTTGGACATGTGGTTTACGTGGAAGACGTGTGGTACATCAACCAGGGTGTAATATACACGTGTTGTTTACGGGGTTTGGTGGGTGTATACTACACAACTTTGTTGTAATGTAATTCTTATGATTTGTCGTAGTAACTGGGCAGTGAGTCTTCGAATAAGGATTATATTGATTTATGTATTAAGTGGTGTGTGTTGCCACGGAAAGGTCACCCATGACCAATGATAGGAAGTTGTTGGGAATTCAGGTTGTGTTGGTGGGGGGGGTCATATGGTGACTGATGTTAAGCTAAATCCTAACACTTGTATATCGTAAATTATAAGTAAAGGCTATATGTGTAAGTATCGTGTTGGGTTGAGTGTAACTTCATATCATTTCCCCTTATTTTGATGATGACAAATGTGATTTGAATGCAAATTAATTGAAACATGATAACACATTTCACCTGAAATACATATTCAAAAAGCATGTTTCAAAGCACACTTATCATTTGTACTCATAATAAAATATTTTACTAATGATATAAGTGTTTAATTTTCAGGTACAAAGACTTTTTGCAAAGATGGTGTCGACACACCCACATATGGTGACTGATGTTAAGCTAAATCCTAACACTTGTATATCGTAAATTATAAGTAAAGGCTATATGTGTAAGTATCGTGTTGGGTTGAGTGTAACTTCATATCATTTCCCCTCTTATTTGATGATGACAAATGTGATTTGAATGCAAACTAATTGAAACATGATATAAACCATTTCACCTGAAATACATATTCAAAAAGCATGTTTCAAAGCACACTTATCATTGTACTCATAATAAAATATTTTTACTAATGATATAGTGTTAATTTTCAGGTACAAAGACTTTTTGCAAAGATGGTGTCGACACCCCCACAATGGTGTCGACACAACACCTCAGACTCAAAGGCAAAAGCTGAAGAAATGCTAAGACTGTGTCGACACTAGTCAAAAAGCAGGTCGACACGAGTTGCAGATTCCAGGAAGTAGGGTCTACCCAGGTCGACACAGGATGAGGGCAGGTCGACACTGGACCTCGTTCCCAGAACAGCCTATTTTCAGAATTGGGACAGCAGGTCGACACACCACCAGGCAGGTCGACACTGGATCAATTCCCAGAACAGCTGTTTGCAGAATGGGACAGCAGGTCGACGCAAGATGAGAGCAGGTCGACACTGGACCCGTTCCCAGAACAGCATGTTGTCAGAGTTGGGACAGTGTGTCGACACCACCACCAGGGCAGGTCGACACACTACGGAAATATTCCAACTTAAGATGGATGATTGCCACGTGTCAGCCTAGGGCGATGGTGTATCAACCTAGGATCGTGTGCCCTTGTACCTAAAGGGTATCTTTGGAATTTTGGGTATAAAAAGGCCCCAATTGGCTATCCATCACATCAAGAGACCCAACGAACTCTTGGAGCCTCCAGAAAGTTCCCTTTGGCGGCGAGAAGAGTTCATCTCCCTCCTCTGCTCTCATGGTGTCTTCTGAAGACCAATTCTCATCAATTCGATTGTGAGAATTGGAGTGTGTGATCGTTGAAGAAGCATTGAAGCGCCTCAAGGAAGCAGATCAAGTAGAAGCATCCGTTGGAGAAGAATTCAAGGAAGATCCCCAAGTTCAAAAGTGCAGAGCATCGCTTGGGACTTCAAGAATCCAAGCTCTTCCCAATCTGAGGCTACAAGGGAGTACACTGAAGAACAAAGTCTTTTCATACAATCCTCATTGTACTTTGTTCTTCTGAGACATTGAGAGTGCAAGTGCTTCTGCATAATTCTCATGAATGTTCTCATGTTCGACATGATCTGCTGCTAGAAGATCTATGTCTGTGTTGGTGTCTAGCCAAGTTGTTTGTGAGCCATGTGCTCAGTTTGAGTCGTCGAACTCAAGTGTGTGTTGAGCAGTCTTGCTCAGGGATCTAGAGTAGTCTACTCTAGAGTTGTGTGAGTTGTAAGCTCAGGTGTTGGAGTTGTCTGGCTCCAGTGGGTGTGTACCCAGGTTGTTTAGTGAATCCTCACTGGGTGTGAGGGGTGGATGTAGGAATCACATGGGTGATTTCCGAACCACCTAAAAATCTCTGTGCACTTGTCTATTTGTGGTTTGATTCTATTATCGTTAGATGCTTGCATAGGATCGTTAAGATTCACTTAATCACTGGTTTTCATCTATTTTATCAACTCACTTAACATCTCATCAGATCTGTGTTTTTCACTGTTAAAATGCCTCTGATTCTCAAAGTATTTTTAAATTGCTTAAGCTTCCGCATAGAGTGGCATAGATCTATTCATCCCCCCCCCTTCTAGATCTTATCCACACCTTTTCCTCGATCCTTCAATTGGTATCAGAGCGGGTACATTGATCTGATTTGATTTGAGCAGTTTTTGAGTATTGTGTGTCTGATTGCTTGATTGTGTGCTTGCTGAGAGTATTCTTCTGTGCTTTCTTCAAGTCAATGGATTCCAAAGGTTTCATAGCTGAGGGGCATTCCATAAATAGGCCACCATTCTTTAATGGAACGGACTATTCATACTGGAAAAATAGAATGCAAGTCTTTCTAAGAGCCCAGAACTATGAAATTGGAAAGTGGTTGAGGTGGTCCCTATGAAAACAGGGAGAGGAAGAAACCTGGACTAGGGAACAAATAAGAAAAGCCACATTGAATTATAGTGCCATGAACATGATTCAATGTGCTGTTCATCCCAAGAGTATTCGAGAATCTCAATGTGCAAATCTGCCAAAGAGATGTGGGATAAACTCGAATTACTTTATGAGGGAACATCACAAGTGAAGGAAACTAAGGCAAATATTCTGTTTCAGAATATGAATTGTTTATGATGAAGTCTAATGAAACAATTTGAAATGTTGCCAGGTTCATGGTATTGTCAATGGACTCAAGGCCTTAGGTAAGGACTACACAGATGCAGACTTGGTAAGGAAAATCTTACGTTCACTCTCTTCTATTGGCACACAAAGGCCACTGTCATTGAAGATTCTAAAGATTTGTCCAAAAGTCTTTGGATGAATTGATAGGATCCTTAATGATATGAAATCAATTTGAAAGAAAAATGAAGAAATATAATTAAGACCAAGCCAATGGCACTTAAGGCCTCTTCAAGTAACAAAGACAAAAGTCAGGAAAAGACAAGTTCTGAGGAGTCTGAGTCAAATGAGGATGAAATTGCCCTCATGACCAGGCAATTCAGAAAATTCTTGAAATATAGAAAAGGAAAAATGTCTGGGAAAAAGAAGTTTTCCTCAGGTAAAAGAAACACTTCCTCTTCTAATTTCAACAAAATAAAAAATCTGACGAAACTGTCATTTGTTACAGGTGTAATAAGCCAGGACACATGAAGGGAGAGTGTCCTGAGAACAAGAAAGAAAAGCACAAGAATTCCAGAAGTTCAAGAAGCCAAAGGCCATGGTAGCCACTTGGTCTGATGAAGATTCAAGTGAAGAAGAAGAAGACAAAAAATCCTCAAGCTCTGAGAGTGAGGAAATTGCTTCATGGCCAACAACTCTGAAGAAAAGGTAAGCACTTTTTGAAGATTTCACTGTTGAAGATGGCAGGATGCTTATGCTGAACTAGTTGAAAAATATTCTGAAATGAGAAAAGAAAATAAACACATCAAAAAGAAAATTGAAAACCTTTATCATAACCAATCTTCAAACAACAGAATTTGTGAGCTAGAAAATGAGATAACAGAATAAATGAAAGAAAAAGAAAATCTCATGAACCTAATTGATGATCTAAAGCTTGCCTCTCAAAAGGCCACCCAAGAATTCAAAGACTTATCTGAAAAGCTGGAAATGGAAAAAAAAGAAAAACAACAAAAGATTGAAGAAATTAAAACTCTTCAAAACCAGCTAAAAGAAAGGGATGAAGTTATCCAAACCTTCACAAAAGTAAAGATAACTTGGAGGCACTGCTTGGAACAAACATGACAACAACTTCTCATGGATTAGGATTCAACAACAAAAACCAAAGAAAGACAAATCTGGTGAGAAAAAGGGCAAAGCACCATTAATTAAATTTGTCAAAGGTCCTAATCTTGAGAACACAGAAATCAAGCAAAATCAGACAAAAACAAACAAAACACAAAACAAATCAAAAACTCAAAAACAAAAGAAGACAACCAGGTCGACACAGTCTCCTGACAGGTCGACACAGTCCACAAGAAGAAGGCTTCTGTGGTGCTGTGTCGACACCAGTCATGGAGAGGTCGACCTGCTCAACATCAACAACTACAAAAACTCAATCAAAATTCAAATAAAAATTTGAAAAACAAGAAAAAGTCAAAGGAAATCATTTATAAAGAACCTTGGACCTCCAAGAAAGCATTTCAAGATGATTGGACCAATCCTTGGAGCCAATGGTATGACAACCCTTGTTGGTATCATCCCATTCTTTTCCCAAACCTTTTGATGTACCAACAAAATCCATGGATTCCACCTCCTCATCTGAATCCTATGCTCAAATGAAAAACTCCCCTCCCACTAAAAACAAAAATTGGTGCTTTCATTCCTAAGGAAAAGAACAAACAGAAAAAGACTGAAAACACCAATGTAAACAAACAAAAATAAAAAAACAAGTCAAATTTGGGTGAGAAAAGATTTACTAACAATGTTCAAACATTCTGATGGTCCCAACTCTGTTTGGGTACCAAAATCTTCTCTCCACTGATCTATTTGCAGGAAGGTCGTGCACCCAACACAATGTGTGGTTTCTTGACAGTGGGTTCACGACACATGACGGGAGACAGAGCCAAATTCTCATCCTGATTGAAAAGGAGGGAGGGTCAGTGACTTTTGGAGGTAAAAATAAAGGAAAGATCATAGGATCTGGTAAGGTTGGTCAAACTTCCTCAAACTCTGTAGATAATGTTTTACTAGTTGATGGTCTTGATTATAATTTGCTCAGTATCAGCCAACTATGTGACAAAGGTCACAAGTTGTGTTTGAATCTGATTTCTGTAAGAAATGACTCATCAACTGATAAAATCAATTTTTGGAAAAAGGGAAAACAATGTCTACATGATCAACCTAAATAAAAACTTTTCTGAAAATCTTTGCTTTGTTGCAAATAAAGATGAAATTGCATGGACTTGGCACAAAAGACTTGGCCATGCAAGTTTCAGAACAATGAATAAGTTGTTAAGATTGAATTTGGTAAGGGTCTTCCTGAATCCTTCTCTAAAGTTGAAAATCAAGTTTGTGGGATCTGTGCTAAAGGAAAACAAACAAGAAAATCTTTAAAAACTTCAATGAGGTACTCACATCTAAGCCACTAGAATTACTTCCATGGACCTTTTTGGCCTACAAGAATTCTAAGTCTAAGTGGCAAAAGATATGGGTTTGTAATCATTGATGATTTTACTAGATTTACTTGGGTTATTTTTTGTCCCACAAAAGTGATACTTGTCTTGAATTCAGGAACTTCTGTACCACTGTCTTAACAACTTATCCATATAAAATCAAAAATATTTTGACTGATCATGGGGGTGAATTTGAGAACACATCCTTTTCTGATTTATGTGCTGAATTTCAAATATTCCACAAGTTTTCTTCACCAAGAACTCCAGAACAAAATGGAGTTGTGGAAAGAAAGAATAGAACTCTTGTGGAAATGGCTAGATCCATGCTCTTAGGAAGTAATTTGCCCAAATCCTTTTGGGCTGAAGCTGTAAACACAGCCAATCACATTCTAAATAGAGCATTGATCAGACCAAAAATTAGCAAAACCCCCTATGAATTATTGAAAAACAAAAAGCCAACTGTATCTTATTTTAAACTTTTGGTGCAAATGCTTTGTACACAATAATAACAAAGAAAACCTTGACAAATTTGATGCTAAAAGTCAGGAAGCTATCTTCCTTGGCTATTCTGAGGTGTCAAGGGCTTTCAAAGTGTACATTCTTAAATCTAAAACTGTTGAAGAATCTCCACATGTTATCTTTGATGAAAATTCCTTTTCAACTGATAATTCTAAATCTTGCAGGGAAAGACAAACACTGAAGAGGATGAATTTGTTGTGGACTCTTCACCAACCGTTGAGGAGTTTGAAAACATTGAAGAGAACCTGAACACCCATCTTCAAGTGGTTCAGGTAATATTGTCCCAGAAGTGGGTACTTCTCAACAGGTAATTCTGAACATAGATTTCTGAGAGATCACCCATTAGACAATGTGGTTGGCAATGTAAATGATAGAGTTAGGACTAGATCTTCATTCCTGCATGATATTGAAGAAGACCCACTAGCTCTAATTTCCCAAATTGAACCAAAGTCAATTGATGAAGCCTTATCAAGTTCTGATTGGATTAATGCCATGCATGATGAACTTCATCAATTTGAAAGAAATCAAGTATGGGAATTAGTACCTAGACCTAGTGACCAAACAGTCATTGGCACTAGATGGGTTTTCAGAAATAAGTTGAATGAAAATGGTCAAGTCATTAGAAATAAAGCTAGGCTAGTTGCAAAGGGGTACAATCAAGAATTTGGAATTGATTTTGAAGAATCATATGCCCCTGTAGCTAGACTAGAAGCAGTTAGAATTTTCTTGCTTTTGCATCCTCCATGAATTTCAAAGTTTATCAAATGGATGTCAAAAGTGCATTTTTAAATGGATATATTAAGGAAAATTTTTGTTGAACAACCTCCTGGATTTGAAAATGAAAAACATCCTAACCATGTTTTCAAGCTTAATAAGGCTCTCTATGGTCTTAAGCAAGCTCCAAGAGCTTGGTATGACCGTTTGAGTACCTTTTTACTTGAAAAAGGATATTCTAGAGGAAATGTTGATCAGACCTTGTTCACAAAAACAATAAAAAATCAAATAATTGTGGTCCAAATTTATGTTGATGACATAATATTTGGCTCCACCAATAAAGGGCTATGCACTGAATTTTCAAATCAAATGAAGAATGAATTTGAAATGAGTTAATGGGAGATTTAACATTTTTCTTGGATTGCAGGTTAACCAAACATCTGAAGGGATCTTCATCAGTCAAGCCAAGTATGTCAAGGAACTTCTCAAAAGGTTTGACTTTCAGAACCTCAAGCATTCAAGCACACCTATTGCTATAAATGCTAAGCTAGAAGAAGACTCAAATGGTAAGTCAGTAGACCCAAAGACCTACAGAGGTATGATTGGCTCTCTACTCTATCTTACAACTTCTAGACCAGATATTCAGTTTAGTGTGTGTTTGTGTGCTAGATTTCAGTCTAATCCTAAGGAAAGTCACATGTTAGCTGTTAAGAGAATTTTCAAATATCTTGTTGGAACATGTGATTTAGGAATTTGGTATCCTGCTAATTGCAAGCTAGATTTGATTGCCTATTGTGATGCTGACTATGCTGGGTGTAAATTAGATAGAAAAAGCACAAGTGGCTTGTGTTTATTCCTAGGTGGGTGCCTTATTTCTTGGGCTTCAAGAAGCAACATTCAGTTGCACTGTCAACTGCAGAGGCTGAATATGTTGCAGCAGGTAGATGTGGAACTCAGATTCTCTGGGTGAAACATCAACTTCTCGATTACAACCAAGATTTAGGTTGTGTACCCATCCTATGTGATAACACAAGTGCAATAAATCTGTCTAAGAACCCCATTCAGCATTCTAGAACCAAGCATATTGAGATTAGGCATCATTTCTTGAGAGATGAGGTTGCAAAGAAGTCCTTTGAACTCCATTTCATTGAAACTGAAAAAAAGTTGCAGACATTTTCACCAAACCCTTCCTGAAAACAGATTTTCATCCTTGAGGAGAGAACTTGGTCTTTGTAAATGTCCACATTCTTGATCTCTCTTTAAGTTTGGGTTGAGTGTTATGCACTGTTTAAGGGGGAGTTCTTTTCATATCATAAACCTTTGCTTCCTTCAGTCACATTGTCCATATCTCTCTCAATTCCACTTCCATTTCTTTGGACAATAAATTCTTCAACTCTTATTGTGTTGAAATTTCTTGGTATATCAAATGGTGACTTGGAGAAGGACAGGTTATGCTTGTCTGGACACTTTCACTATGCGAGAGTATATGTCTCCGCCAAGTACTAAGAAATGAATATGCAATTGCTGAGGGGGAGCTTTTATTGTTAAAAGAAAATTATCTTTCTTGATTTCAACAAACTTGCATCTCTTTATTTTGATAGAAAATGATTGAAATCATCATCTCAGGGGGAGCTAGAAAATTCAAGTCATGACTTTTGCAAAATTCATAACTTTTCTTGCATTTCATCAATTTCCTGCATGATGTCATCATTCAGATATCTACAGTCTCCAAATGATCCTTTGAGTGATCTATCATATTTTTACTAATCAACTGTCAACTATATTTTCAACCCACAGAAATTCAGAACTCTTCCAAGATTGAAAACAAATTGTGTCTTGAAATTAAAACAACTCTTTGTTTGCAACTGATGTTGGATAAAATTGATTTCTATCTTACAAAACTCTCAAAAATTGAAAATTCAACAGAGCAATGACATTTGTGCTGAGAAACTGCACACCTTCACAATGAATGAAGTGCCATGCATGTCATGAGGCACTAATGTTATCTCTGTTCAAAGGGGATAAAAATTCAA
Organism: Colocasia esculenta; assembly: GCA_014218235.1. Lineage (NCBI taxonomy): Eukaryota > Viridiplantae > Streptophyta > Magnoliopsida > Alismatales > Araceae > Colocasia > Colocasia esculenta. The sequence goes on from CM024766.1 coordinate 32,752,876, forward strand.
AAATAAATTCAAAATACACCAAAAATGTGCTATATTTTGATAATGACTGAGTAACTGGAAATATTGTCGTCTACAAAACGTATATTTTCATGTCAAAAGGTCATTATTTACCCCTTTGAGACTTGACAATGAATAAATCCTAAGTATCCAGGGACTATGGTGTGTAAAAAGCACTAGTACTTGAGTGAAAAAGATTTATATCATTTGATAGTCTGTTACAAAAACAAAATATGTGTGTTAATGGAGTTTTGTTTAGAAAGAATCATTTTATTATCATCAAGTTGTTATTTAAGATTGTGTTTTATTTTCAAAACAATTGCATTCAGTCTAGAAGATATCTTTATTTCTTTAACATTGAGAAATATGGTAGCTTATAGTTGATTGTTAGATATATTATATCCCTCAAATCATCATTCAGTGACTCAAGTCTTTGAATGCTCATATCCTATTGGAAATTGTTTAAAACTTGAATTGTGATGAATTTTTGCAAAATATAGCAAATGAATTTTTAAGTCTCTTAAAAATCCTTGAAATGACTATTTCTCTCATTGATTATCTTTTAAAGAAGTCCCAAAATTCTCAAATTTTCTTCTCACAAAAATTCAATTTTTCTTCAAAGGCCAGGTCGACACACACCTATCCCGTGTCGACACACACCCTAGGTCAGGTCGACACTACAGTCTTCCAGTGTCGACACTGCCCCCTTGCCAGACCTTTTTAAATCGTGGTTCCGGATAAGCCCTTGTTGTTCCTGCGGGGTATTACACCAATGCAAACCCTTTTTTAGGCATCAGGTCGACCCGACGGTCTTTTCTCTCATTTCCGGCAAGAAATTCCACATCTTCTCTCTCAATCACATACCTTTCTCATCATCTCTCTTCTCCTTCATCAACTCCCGATTCCACTCCATCCTTGCAACCATGGTGAGAAAAATGGGTCCTCGCCGTGGAGCAAGATCTCAGGCCTCATCTAGGCCAGTTCCGGCAGAGGATGATGTTCCTCAATTCGAAAGAAGAACCAAAAGGCGCAATGACCCTGCAGAGCAACCAGGGTCCTCCTCTGCACCTCAGCCAGCAGCCAAGAGAGGTAGACCCTCTTCTTCGGGCAGAGGTAGGGTTTCTAGACCTGAGAATCTGGGCTCCTCTTCTGGAGATTCTATAGAGTCATCATCATCATCTTCGTCTGAGTCTTCCAAGTCTCAAGACACCATTAGTGAAGCCAAGCTAATTCTGAAGCCCAAAAAAGTGGATTTGACAGATATTCAGCTAGCAAATACATTTCCAGAAATTCAGACCTACTTCTCTTTTCAGTCTTGGTTACTCTTTATTTCTGAATTTCAAATTATCTATCCAAGACTTGTTAGGGAATTCTACAAGAACTTGAAATGCACAGATGAAGGGTTTCAGTCAAAGGTTAAGGGGATTGCTATGACTTGCCCACAGACATAGCTTCTTCATAATGTATATTTTTTGATGATGTCAAAGGGGGAGAAGAAAGAAAGAGAACAAGAAATGATTGTAATACTTTTGGAAAGATTGTAATGTTTCTCTTGAATGAAATGAAATGCTTTTTGCTTAGCTTGAATGAATTTCTCATTTGTGTCTTCAATTCAATGTGATTGAAAATTGTTATGTGAATGTGAATGTATGAATGCTTGTCAAGTTGCTTGACCTTCTCTATGCACAAGCAACTAACTTACTTCAAGTAACATTGTACTTGTGAAGTACAACCATCAATTGTGACTGAGTTTTTATTTAAAGGTCTTTGACAAGCATGAACACAAAAAGAAAATAAGGACTTTGAATAACCAAAAATTGCTTAAAATCACATCTCATCAAAACCCCATTGTCATATGGATTTAATGTTGCCATCATCAAAAAGGGGAGATTGTTGGGTTGAGTGTAACTTCATATCATTTCCCCTCTTATTTTGATGATGACAAATGTGATTTGAATGCAAATTAATTGAAACATGATAAACACATTTAACCTGAAATACATATTCAAAAAGCATGTTTCAAAGCACACTTATCATTTGTACTCATAATAAAATATTTTACTAATGATATAAGTGTTTAATTTTCAGGTACAAAGACTTTTTGCAAAGATGGTGTCGACACACCCCACAATGGTGTCGACACAACACCTCAGACTCAAAGGCAAAAGCTGAAGAAATGCTAAGACTATGTCGACACTAGTCAAAAAGCAGGCCGACACGAGTTGCAGATTCCAGGAATTAGTCTACCCAGGTCGACATAGGATGAGGGCAGGTCGACACTGGACCTCGTTCCCAGAACAACCTATTTTCAGAATTGGGACAGCCGGTCGACACCACCACCAGGGCAGGTCGACACTGGATCAATTCCCAGAACAGTCTGTTTGCAGAATGGGACAGCAGGTCGACGCAAGATGAGAGCAGGTCGACACTGGACCTCGTTCCCAGAACAGCCTGTTGTCAGATTTGGGACAGTGTGTCGACACCACCACTAGGGCAGGTTGACACACTACAGAAATATTCCAACTTAAGATGGATGATTGCCACGTGTCAGCCTAGGGCGATGGTGTATCAACCTAGGATCGTGTGCCCTTGTACCTAAAGGGTATCTTTGGAATCGTTTGGGTATAAAAGGCCCCAATTGGCTATCCATCACATCAAGAGACCCAACGAACTCTTGGAGCCTCCAGAAAGTTCCTTTGGCGGCGAGAAGAGTTCATCTCCCTCCTCTGCTCTCCTGGTGTCTTCTGAAGACCAATTCTCATCAATTCGATTGTGACAATTGGAGTGTGATCGTTGAAGAAGCATTTGAAGCGCCTCAAGGAAGCAGATCAAGTAGAAGCATCCGTTGGAGAAGAATTCAAGGAAGATCCCCAAGTTCAAAAGTGCAGAGCATCGCTTGGGACTTCAAGAATCCAAGCTTCTTCCCAATCTGAGCGTCTACAAGGGAGTACACTGAAGAACAAAGTCTTTTCATACAATCCTCATTGTACTTTTGTTCTTCTGAGACATTTTGAGATTGTGCAAGTGCTTCTGCATAATTCTCATGAATGTTCTCATGTTCGACATGATCTGCTGCTAGAAGATCTATGTCTTGGGTTGGTGTCTAGCCAAGTTGTTTGTGAGCCATTGTGCTCAGTTTGAGTCGTCGAACTCAAGTGTTTGTTGAGCAGTCTTGCTCAGGGATCTAGAGTAGTCTTACTCTAGAGTTGTGTGAGTTGTAAGCTCAGGTGTTGGAGTTGTATGGCTTAAGTGGGTGTGTTACCCAAGTTGTTTAGTGAATCCTCACTAGGTGTGAGGGGTGGATGTAGGAATCACATGGGTGATTTCCGAACCACCTAAAAATCTCTGTGCACTTGTCTCTTTGTGGTTTGATTCTATTATCCGTTAGATGCTTGCATAGGATCGTTTAAGATTCACTTAATCAACTAGTTTCTCATCTATTTTATCAACTCACTTAACATCTCATCAGATCTGTGTTTTTCACTGTTAAAATTACCTCTGATTCTCAAAGTACTTTTAAATTGCTTAAGCTTCCGCATAGAGTGGCATAGATCTATTCATCCCCCCCCTTCTAGATCTTATCCACCCTTTTCCTCGATCCTTCATATCGTGGTTTGTGCTAGCCGAGTGTGGTGGTCCGGCGCCTATTCCGGAATGCCTCTCTAGTCAGGTACCCCAGGTTCTTTGTGAGCCAGGCACGTGTGTTTGTTGTGATCGAGGTTTTGTCCCGGTACTGGTGTTGTACCGTCGAGGTCTGTGTCGTCTTCCTGGACACTCTCACTCCTGAGTTTGAGTTGTACGTCCGGCTGAGGGAAAGACGACAGTAGGGCAGCGGCTTATGTTTGTGGGTTTGTAGTCGCTTGTAGCGCGCTCGTAGTTGGGGGTACGGACACCAGTAGTCGACACTGGTCCCCAGCTAGTCCTGTTTTCCAGTGCCTCACTTTAGGGTGCTCCGGCCAGAGACTCTAGAGGTGCCAGGCATGGGCCTGCAGTTGTGTGTCTGCAGGTGTGGTGTTGGTTGGTCTCCACAGTGTTTGACTTCTCCTTGTGGAGCGGCAGTTGGACCTTTCGTCCGTGACTGCGAGGCTGAGAGGTTGTTCTTGTGTTGTGTTGTCCGGGTTGGATACTGGCCTGATCAGCTAGTAGTCCGTTCCGTGTGGTGGCGTCGTTCTTTCTGACTCGTGCTTAGTTAGCTCCAGTTGTAGTTGTGGTAACGTCGTCTTTCACGACTCGTGCTTTGCCAAGCTCTAGTTGTGGCTTGACTCGTGCTTTGCCACAGGCTGTAGTTTGTGAATTTGTGATTTGTGGTCGAGGTTTGACCAGTTCGAGGTGTGCCCTGGTGTTGGCACAGCTGTGACTGAGTTGTGGTTTATGTGACTCGTCGATTAAGGTTTCACTTGTAATGTTGTGTCTAAGTGAAGGCACAATATAATTGTGGTTCAGTGTGGTGTTTATCACCTACTTATACCCTTGTTCGGGTGTTTGTGATGTGGTACCTCAGAGTAGCAGGTACCTATTTCCTTTGTGGGTTACTTTGTAGTTTTGTGGTGGTACATTGTGTACCAACCTTTCCGGGTACTTGTGTGTTGTGGAGGTCTTGTGGTTCGACCTGCCACTTGTTGTATCCTAACTGTTTTAAGTAGATCTTTGTTTATATTTTATTGTGGATTAATTTGTGATTATTAATTATGTTACCTTTGTGGGTATTTGCCGATGAGGCTTGTAGCTTAGGCATATTGTGGTTTAGTAGAGATATGCTCCGTGGAGGCCGTGTGAGACCTTCCACTTGTTGAGTTTTACCCTTCTTGGGCATGGTTCCGATTATGGATTTAGTGTGTGATGGACTAGCTAGCTGTAGCCAGTCCTACCATTTATGTGTGGCTCTCGACGTAGTGTGATTTGGAGTATAAAGGACCAGCTCTTTGTTAGCAGTCCTGTTACAGTGTTCGAGATTTGCTTGTGAAGCTTGTAGCCTGGGCAGTGACTTGCCTGTGTGGCTTATAGCTTAGGCAACTAGTTGTTGTAGCAGTGTGCCAGTGAGATTGTGGTTTAGGCACTTTAGTAGTTGGGCTGACTAATGATATTATGTTAGTCCTGTAGTCCTACTTTCCTTCTGAGGACTTTGTGTTATTATCATGATTATGTTTAATTGTTATTTATTATCATGATGTGAGCATGAAATGGTTTGACTATTGGTGTTGCCAGTGAAACCTTTTGGGGTTGAGGAGTATTGTGGTCTCGGTGTTATTTTGGTAGCCCCTACTGAGCCAGTGACTTGTTGAGGCTCACTCCCTACAGTTCTTTTCAGGGCTTGCCGTGTGTTTGGCTTGCAGCGGCGTTGTGTCAGACTTGTACCACCAGCAGTTATTTAGTAGTTAGTGTTGTGTGAGCTTGTGCTCCCTCGGGGTATGCCCCAGGTAGTTGTACTCTTTTAAATTAGACATGTATTAATGTAATGGGACAGTTGTACAAATTTGTGAACAGATATGAGCACATGTACTTTCTTGTGTCTTATATTCTTGTGGTTTGTCTTTTATACTCTTACTGGACACGTGTGTGAGATATCCCTTGCGAGACTTCGGTCCTTTCGCGGGAGGCGGATCTGGATATGGAGCCTTATTGGGCATAAATACCCCGGTCCATCACAGTTGGTATCAGAGCAATGTCCAGTTAGATTATGAAAAGACATTGAAAGTACAATGTCCCAATACATGGATTAATGTTCACTGTTGGTAGTAAGTCTGAGGTTTTGTGTGATATAAAGTAGTTTTTACGTGAGCTTTTGGCACGTAAACCGTGTGTTTCTGTTTGTTAGATTGGCAGTTGTGAGCAGTTGTTGTGCCACAATGTGGATAGTAGCATAAGTTGTGTGATAGCATCCTGGCACTAGTGCAGTTAAAGCAGTTAAAGTATAGAGCATTTCTGTGATAGATCAGTTTGGTTGTTAAAGATTTGCAGTTAAAGGAATTGAAGAGATTAACAAGTTTGGATATGGAATTCAGTAAATAAGTTATAATGAGATAGAAAGTTGGCAGAGACAGGTGTATGGTAACAAGGTGATAAGGATCGGGTCAGTGTGTGTGTGATAAGTTGCAGTTGAGAATCTCAGCAAATGTATTGTGGCATTAGAGATTTGAGTCAGAGGATATTAAGAAACAATGTGGATGGAAATGTGATTAGAGTTATGAAGAGTTTGATATGATCAAGAAAGGCAGACCAGCTTTAAAAGAAGTATCAGTACATAAAAGAGCAGTGATTTATGGCAGATAGATTAAATATGCCTGAGATCAGAAATCTGAGAAAAGTGTTGTTATGAATAATGATGATAACAGGAAGTGTGATATGGAGATTTGTATAAATAAGTATAGAAATGATCAGTTGAATAAAGAAAGAGAGAAAAGAAGGATTAATGTGCAATAAGAATTTGTGAAAATTGCACAAGAAGAATATTTAGTTGATGATTGGCAGTTTAGATAAAGAAAAGATATGGATTAGAGAAAGGAAGAATTTAGCAAATGATGAAGTGAATAAGATCAGATGAGTCAGGAAATGTCAGTTAGAGTTTGCATATTGGTGCAAAGAAATGATTTAATTGAGCAGAAAGGAATTGTTATTAAGATATTTCAGGGTTTAAATGTTGGAGCAGATTGATTAAGAATATTGAAAAGTTTATGCCCCAGAATTATGGGAATTAGCCAGAGAATGTCAGTAAAGCAAGAAAGATATATGAAGAGTATAATATATCAATAATGGTTTGGCAGAACAGAAATTGCAGTAATTTCTTCAGCATGAATTAATTGAATGGGATGATTTGAGAAGCAGTTGAAGCCAGAAGAAAGTAATTGAAAGTAATAATATGAGCAGAAATTGTGGAATATTTTGCAAAAGTGTTTAGTGTGATCAGAGTAGCGCAGCGGAAGCGGAAGCAAAGAAAGATTTAATATTCAAAGATTGTTCAAGTTTGCTTGAATAAGGAGAAAATGTAAAGTTTTACGCAGTGGAATAAAGGAAACAAAGTTTATTATGTTTTTTTTAAATCAGAAATTGACTTTAAGTAGTATGAGTAGAATAATATGAAAAGAGCAGGAAATTCAAAGATGGTGATTGGTTTTCTTTGAAGAGGTGTCAGTTGTGATTGTAAATGCAGGTGAGGTAGGATAACAACAAGCAGTGATAAATGGAAAAAGAAAATGGTGGCATGAAAGAATATTACAGTGTAAGATATTTGAGAAAGATAAAGCGGCTTCGAAAGAAATATTGCAAACACAGCTGGAAAATTGTGGAAGCAGGTTCAGTCTAAGAAGATAAAGCACCATTGACAAGGTAGGATCGCCTACGGTTGAAAGCTAAAGAAAGGCAATGGAATCGACAGAACAGAGTAATTGTGAGATGAATTGAAAGGCTGAAGCAGAGAAAGAGTATCCTACTTGTTCTGTGTTCGGCTTTATTTGTTTTTAGGTGATAATCCGAATTATTGTGATTTGTTTTATATGTCGAGGACGACATTTGTTTTTAGGTGATAATAATGTAACGTCACTTATTTTCAGATCTTTTTGGATCGTGTGTGTTGTGGTTGTCATGGTTGTTGTAAGGCCAGTGTGGTGTAGACGCGTGGTGTGTGTAGGTGTGGTGCAGGTTAGGTCCCGAAATGAAATAGGATCTGCTGCAGTTGAGTAGGAGTTGGCGGCCAAGGGTGGTCGTTGACTTGTTGGCGTTCAGGTAAGTAGCCGTTGACTGCATGATCTTGGTGGCATTAGATGTGGACGTTTAGGGTGGCGGTTGTCTTTGGCGGCAGAGGGGTTGACGCCAACCTGAGAATTCTGCAGGTTATAGGGTCACCCGAGAGCAGGTTTCCCACCTGTCTCTCTCTTCCCCTTGCCCTAGCCTCGCGTCCTCGTGTTTCTAAAGCTTCCAGCAGGTACTGAAGGGTGGTTGGAGGATCGTGGAGCGTGTGGTATTGTCGAATCGGACGAGGAAACGTTGTGGCGTGGTGCAATTCCCGTGGGAGCTCGCAGAGGGTTCGATGTGAACCGGGAGAATTCGGAGGGTTTGAGCGTGTTCTGAGCTAGGGAATGACCCTTGTAGTTCCTGTAGGTCGTGTTAATGTAATTAGATAACATGAATCTGCATGAAAATGGTGATTTCGGGTCATGGTACCCATGCAGGGATAATGGGTGGTTTGATGATTTTATGTAGTAAAGCATGTTGTTTTAGTTTAATTATAATGCATGGGAGTTAGAGGAACTGTTTCCTCCTATTTTCTTAATGGTTTCGGGATCAGGAATGCATGTGGGATCGGTTAGGGTTTCTGCAGGAGTAGAAGCTGAAGATCTTGGCGTCAACATCGTTGGTCGCTAGGTTCATCAGCCGGGATATAGACGGCCAGATTCATTGCCGTCTACTTCCTATAAGCGGCAGTCGATGTTGCCGCCAACTTGTGCATGTAACCATGCAGTGTGGTTTACGTAGCTTTTCTGGTTATGAATATTACGCGTTTGTGTGTGCATGGCGATGACCGGTGTGAGCCAGTGCACTTGTTATGCTCTTGGAGCATACTGCTCATGTAATGGGCATGTTTTACGTGAATGATGTGATGTACGTAATTTCTTTACGCAGTATGTGGTGCGTTGGCACCCGTGGCACTCTTGGAGTGCGTTGTCTATGTGTTGGACATGTGGTTTATGTGGAAGACGTGTGGTACATCAACCAGGGTGTAATATACACGTGTTGTTTACGTGGTTTGAGTGTGTGTATACTACACACTTTGTTGTAATGTAATTCTTATGATTTGTCATAGTAACTGGGCAGTGAGGTTCCTGTGTGAGCCTAGCCATGACTTTGTGGTGTTTGGGCAGTGAAGGTCCATACCGACCTAGCCCTGGTCCGTTGTTGTCTTTCGAATAATATTATATTGATTTATGTATTAAGTGGTGTGTGTTGCCACGGAGGTCACCTCATGACCAATGATAGGCAAGTTTGTGGTTCAGGTATGTGTTGGTGTGGGATAGCTTTGGGGTCATATGGTGACCGATGTTAAGCTAATCCTAACACTTGTATATCGTAAATTATAAGTAAAGGCTATATGTGTAAGTATCGTGGTTTGTGATAGCCGAGTGTGGTGGTCCGGCGCCTATTCCGGAATGCCTCTCTAGTCGGGTACCCCAGGTTCTTTGTGAGCCAGGCACGTGTGTTTGTTGTGCTCGGTGTTTTGTCCCGGTACTGGTGTTGTACCGTCGAGGTCTGTGTCGTCTTTCTGGACACCCTCACTCCTGAGTTTGAGTTGTACGTCCGGCTGAGGGAAAGACGACAGTAGGGCAGCGGCTTGTGTTTGTGGGTTTGTAGTCGCTTGTAGCGCGCTCGTAGTTGGGGGTACGGACACCAGTAGTCGACACTGGTCCCCAGCTAGTCTTGTTTTCCAGTGCCTCACTTTAGGGTGCTTCATCCGGAGACTCTAGAGGTGCCAGGCATGGGCCTACAGTTGTGTGTCTGTAGGTGTGGTGTTGGTTGGTCTCCACAGTTGTTTGACTTCTTCCTTGTGGAGCGGCAGTTGGACCTTTCGTCCGTGACTGCGAGGCTGAGAGGTTGTTCTTGTGTTGTGTTGTCCGGGTTGGATACTGGCCTGATCAGCTAGTAGTCCATTCCCGTGTGGTGGCGTCGTTCTTTCTGACTCGTGCTTAGTGAGCTCCAGTTGTAGTTGTGGTAACGTCGTCCTTCGCGACTCGTGCTTTGCCAAGCTCTAATTGTGGCTTGACTCGTGCTTTGCCACAGGCTGTAGTTCGTGAATTTGTGATTTGTGGTCGAGGTTTGACCAGTTCGAGGTGTGCCCTGGTGTTGGCACAGCTGTGACTGAGTTGTGGTTTTTGTGACTCGTCGATTAAGGTTTCACTTGTAATGTTGTGTCTAAGTGAAGGCACAATATAATTGTGGTTCAGTGTGGTGTTTATCACCTACTTATACCCTTGTTCGGGTGTTTGTGATGTGGTACCTCAGAGTAGTAGGTACCTATTTCCTTTGTGGGTTACTTTGTAGTTTTGTGGTGGTACATTGTGTACCAACCTTTCCGGGTACTTGTGTGTTGTGGAGGTCTTGTGGTTCGACCTGCCACTTGTTGTATCCTAATTGTTTTAAGTAGATCTTTGTTTATATTTTATTGTGGATTAATTTGTGATTATTAATTATGTTACCTTTGTGGGTATTTTTCCGATGAGGCTTGTAGCTTAGGCATATTGTGGTTTAGTAGAGATATGCTCTGTGGAGGCCATGTGAGACCTTCCACTTGTTGAGTTTTACCCTTCTTGGGCATGGTTCCGATTATGGATTTAGTGTGTGATGGACTAGCTAGCTGTAGCCAGTCCTACCATTTATGTGTGGCTCTCGACGTAGTGTGATTTGGAGTATAAAGGACCAGCTCTTTGTTAGCAGTCCTGTTACTTAAGTGTTCGAGATTTGCTTGTGAAGCTTGTAGCCTGGGCAGTGACTTGCCTGTGTGGCTTATAGCTTAGGCAACTAGTTGTTGTAGCAGTGTGCCAGTGAGATTGTGGTTTAGGCACTTTAGTAGTTGGGCTGACTAATGATATTATGTTAGTCCTGTAGTCCTACTTTCCTTCTGAGGACTTTGTGTTTATTATCATGATTATGTTTAATTGTTATTTATTATCATGATGTGAGCATGAAATGGTTTGGCTATTGGTGTTGCCAGTGAAACCCTTTGGGGTTGAGGAGTATTGTGGTCTCGGTGTTATTTTGGTAGCCCCTACTGAGCCAGTGACTTGTTGAGGCTCACTCCCCTACAGTTCTTTTCAGGGCTTGCCGTGTGTTTGGCTTGCAGCGGCGTTGTGTCAGACTTATACCACCAGCAGTTGTTTAGTAGTTAGTGTTGTGTGAGCTTGTGCTCCCTCGGGGTATGCCTCAGGTAGTTGTACTCTTTTAAATTGGACATGTATTAATGTAATGGGACAGTTGTACAAATTTGTGAACAGATATGAGCACATGTACTTTCTTGTGTCTTATATTCTTGTGGTTTGTCTTTTATACTCTTACTGAACACGTGTGTGAGATATCCCTTGCGAGACTTCGGTCCGTTCGCGGGAGGCGGATCTGGATATGGAGCCTTATTGGGCATAAATACCCCGGTCCGTCACACCTTTCGTGTCAGTCGCGTGAGAGGAACGGCGATCTTTGAGAAGTCCTTGATGAACCGCCTGTAATAGCCAACCAACCCCAAGAAACTTCTGATTTCTGTGACATTGATTGGTCTCTCCTAGTTGAGTACATCTTCGACTTTGGAGGGATCAACGGAGATGCCGTCTTTAGAGATGACATGGCCCAAGAAGGACACTTCTTCGAGCCAGAATTCGCACTTACTTAGCTTTACGTACAGCTTGTTGTCTCACAAGACTTGTAGTGCTATCCTCAGGTGTTCTTCATGCTCTTCCTTGGTCTTGGAGTATATGAGGATGTCGTCGATAAAAATGACCACGAACTTGTCGAGGGAGGGCCGATATATGCTGTTCATGAGTTGCATAAAGGCTGCAGGAGCATTGGTTAGCCCAAAAGGCATAACAACGAATTCATAGTGCCCGTACCTGCTCCTGAAAGCCGTCTTGAAGATATTGTCCTCCTTGATCCTCATTTGGTGATAGCCAGATCGAAGATCGATATTGGAGAAATATTGAGCTCTAGATATTTGGTCGAACAGTTCATCGACTCTGGGCAAAGGGTACTTGTTCTTGATGGTGAGTTGATTGAGTTGTCGATAGTCGATGCAGAGCCTCATCGATCCATCCTTCTTCTTGACGAACAACACGGGCACTCCCCATGGGGAAGTACTTGGTCTAATGAACCCGTTCTCTAATAGCTCCATCAGCTGCATCTTCAACTCCTTTACCTCGGCAGGTGACATCTGGTACGGTTGACGCGATACCGGGGCAGCTCCAGGGATCAACTCTATGGCGAAGTTGACATCACGTTCCGGGGGAATCCCTAGCAAATCTTCAGGAAACACATCGGGGTAATCCTGGACTATGTGGATGTCTTCTATCTTAGAACCCTTCTTTTCCATGACTACGGCTACTAGGAAAGTAATACACCCTTTCCTTATCATGTTATGGGCTTTTATGGTGAAGATTAGAGACATCCGTCTCTTATGTCTAATCCCAGAGAATGCCAATTTAGGAAAGTCACTAAAGGTCACCCTTCCTTTCTTACAATCGACACTTGCCCCATACGTGGACAACCAGTTGTAATCACAGGGATTGTGCCCCCCCTCAACATGCAAACACGTATTAAATCAAATAGCATGGAAAATAGGATGTGATCGCCACCTAGAAAGTTTCCTAATGAGTAGTTAATGTGAGGGGCTAACTATTCTAGGAAAGGGAGAGAGAATGGAGGTAGACCTGGTATCGCGGCAGTCTCACCTGCCGCGATGGTGCTGGTAACCCGTCGCTGTATCCGGACGCGTCTCCTTGTTGTGTCGTCCTCCGCCGTCACGTTCTCTGTTGTGCGGGAGATTGATGGTTGGACCTTCTTCCCGTCCTCCAGCCGGCCGGAGGATGAGAGCTCCTCGTGGAAAATAGTTTGGGTGCCTGCCAAAATAAAGAAGAAACAACAAAAAGCCCTATTAGAATGAGTTAAGAGTAGTATCCATTCAAAAGTGAAAAGAAGGGAAAGAACATGGTGGGGACGAACCTGGGGGTGGCTTTTAAACCCCTTTGGGTGTGTGGAAACGTGGGAGGGAAAGTGGTTTGCAACCTATCTAGAAATAAAATAAAATGCATGAAGAAATAGAGGAAAAGGGGAGGAGAGAAGAATGAGCCCCATTAGGGCGACTCCCTGGCGTGGATGCAGTCCCAAATGTCGTGCAATGGCTTCTGGAAGGGGTTGGAGTCGCCGTCCTTACGTCCCACACTCCATGGATGATGAAATGAGCAAGTTTTGTGGAGTGGAATGTGAGGGAAGGAGTGGAAATGGGAGGGCTACAAGGCTAAGTATAACTCAGTAGAGAATTCGGCACCCCTTCGGGGTGAAAATCGGAGCTCCTCCGTCCATGAAGAGGGGGCCTTGCTTTTATAAGCCTTTGAGTGAGAATATCTCATTAAAATGGATAATAAGTGAAATGGAAGATAAATGCCAATGAAAATCGCATGGGAGTGTCCTTGGGACCTTTAAGAGAGTCCCTAGGGCCCAAATCCCACCCAAGGGGTTGAGATATTTCCTGGGGATAAAGATAAACCCATGGGAGGATAAATAGGAGTTGGTTGCAGAGGCCTGCATGTGCAGCTGCTGTCGCGACGTATCGTAGGGCTGCGACATGGAGACGCGACAGGGAGGAGCGACGGATGACGCACGGATATGCACGGGCAGCCCGTAGCGTCGCGACACTGAGACGCGGCACTATGATATGACGCGTCAAGAAAATCAAATAACTGTGAATTATCAGCGAATCATATGAATGGATAAGACTTATATATGTCCAAGGACTCTCTCAAAGTGATAATGGGCGGGATTTCAAGGCAATTTGAGTTGTTAATGGGCTCAAAACAAGGCTAATGATGGGCTCAAGGTGAGTGACCAACTAGGGGCTCACTAAGATAGCAAGAAATGTGGTCCAACTCATTAGTCAGAACCGGGTGTCTGCACCAGTCGGCTCCCAAAATTACATCATAGCCTTCCATGGGCATACACACCAGGTCGGCTTTTAGGTTATGGTCTCCGATCATTACATCGGCAGATGGAAAGTATTTGTTCAATTTCTCCTTTTCCCCTAGTGGCGTTGTGACAGAGAACTCACAACCCATGGATATAGGTTTTGCAGTTAGGGTATCAGCAAAGTGTTGAGATATCAATGAATGAGTTGCTCCAGTATCAAATAAGACAAATGCTGATAAGGAGAAAACTTGTAGAGTATCTTCTACCACGCCACCGTCCATAGCGGGTTCCTCTTCATGCAAGACTTGCAGTCTTCCCTGTTTCTTAGGCGCATTAGGGTGCCTCCCATTCACTTTTAGTAGCGGGCACTCGGGAATGCGGTGCTCGCGACTTCCGCAGCGCAGACATGCGCCGACCTTCCTCCAGCATTCATCAGCCGTGTGACCCGACTTGTCGTAGTGTTTGCAATTGCTTTTTGCTGGAGTGTATGGGACTATCACCTTGGGTTTCCTTTCTTGGATAGGACCCTCTGTGAGGTTGAGGGGACACTTCTTGCCATTGTTTGGCCTAGCAGATGATTGACCCGAGGTCAATTCCTTCTTCACGAACTTCCCTTTGATACGGTCGGTGAAGTCCGTAGCATCTTCCAGTAGCTGAGCTTTCTTCACCATCTCGGCATAGGTCTGGATGTCGAGAGGTGCTAGTTGGGTGATGAATTGTGGCTTAAGGCCGTTGAGAAAGCGCTTAGCCTTCATTCTTTCAGTAGCTACCAGGTGTGCCACATACCTTGCCAGTCTAGAGAATTGGGCCTCATATTCAGCCACAGTCAGGCTCCTCTGTTTCAGAGCAGCAAATTCCACACCCTTCCTTTCTTGGACACGCTTGGAGAAGTACTTGGAGTTGAAAGCTTCTTTAAACTCGTTCCAGGTGAATTACCCGTTCTCTCTAGTAGCTTCCAGTGACTCCCACCAAGCGCGGGCGTCCTTTTCGAGTTGGAATGTGGCCAACAACAGCTTATCCCCCGCTGCGCATTGCATGACACGGAAGATTCTTTCCATTTCCTTTAGCCAGTGCTCAACTTCATCCGGATCTGTGGATCCACTGAACCTAGGTGGGTTCAGACTTCTGAAGTTACGATGCAGATCACCTGCAATGACACGATTTCCCCTGCCTTGGGTAGCTTGCATAAATGCGCGCGTCAGTTCCTGAATGGTTTGTTGCATGCCCCTCATTTGAGCACGTTCAGTAGTCATCTTTGTTGCTTAGTTCCTACAAAAATAGCTTACTGTTATGATACTGATGTGAAATTTAATTCGTGCGTGTGTGAGTTTATTTTAGCTAGTTACCCTTGGCTCTAACTACAACTCACATAGGTAGGATAATTGACTCTAGTCGAGGCTGGTCAACCTAGATCATCCTATACTTAAGAATAACCTAGGCTCTGATACCACAAAACTGTTACTCCCCGACGCGGAATATCGGAACGCGAGCCAGTTGCAAGTAAACGGGTACAGAGCAAGTACTAGACATCAAACCATTTCACAATGAATATTACTAAAGATAATTCTTCTCATTAATAAATTTCGAATGTCTAGTTACAACCACTAATATCAGAGCCATTCTATAGGGCCCAATTACATTGAAATAAAAGTAAATGACTAAACTAAGACTCTAACATAACTCTAGGATGCTAGGGTACTCGTGATTTCACTCCTGGTCGTTCCCGTCCTCTTGAGTGTATGGGTCATCCTCGGTTTCACCTGAGAACACAACGATAAATAACGCAGGGTGAGCGATAACACCCAGTAGAACTTAAATCTCAATAGTTAAGCAGGCTTTAAATGATTAATGCATTAAAGGCAGAGTAATTAATGATAGAGCGAGAGAGTCAAGTAAAGTGAGAGATAACATGATAGCACGTGAGCGAAATAGCACATGTTTCCAAATATAGCACGAACGTCAATTATAGCACAAATAGCAAGATGGCCATAGCACAATAGCACAAAGTATAGAAATAGCACAACGAGTATAGCATAGCACTTTGTTATCAACAGACAACGAGAGAATATAGCACTTTTGATTGTCATTAGATTAATCTAGATAGTATGGCACTTGGATGTAATCCCAACATCCTGATCATTTAACTCCCATGGGCAAATGGCACTTTCGGGTGCTCTTCCTAGGACCAGATCGGGCCCCATTGTGCTAGCATTGGTTATATTGTTTATCTTTAGACAATCAGTCAATTGCCAATATAGAGTACCAAGAAATAGATGAGAGTACTAGATGAATAGACGAGATAGGAGAGTGAACGTGAATAGATGAGCGAGTAGAGTATAGATGAGAGCTAGTGGACATTGTACGTAACACGTCGAGTAATCAGGCGATAGTAACAGTTGCACAACATGCGCACTTGGTGTTGGCAGTCAGGTGGAACTCACGACTCTACCACTGGCCATGTTAAGCACAGGTCCAGAGGTCTGGCGTGATTCAAGATAAGAGCGAACTTCTAATAGCCGTTTGTATCATGTCGATCCCTAAAGGGCGTAATAGGTGTTAGGGTACAACCGGCTCATCGACCATGTGGGAATCCATGGACAGAGGAGACTTACGGAGGCCTTGAACAAAGACTCACTAGTCCGGCAGAAGCAATATCCGATGGAGAGTTCATCCAAGTCAAGAGAGTGTGTATAGAAACAAGTGCTCGACGTTCTAGAGAAATTCTAGGATAGTGGAGTGTCGGTATCGGTGTTCCAAAACATCGCAAGAGTCGTAAACAAGTTTTTTTTTTTTAAAAATAAGGCAATTAATTTCAATAATTACCAGATATGTTATGTATCATATTCATGCCAATTAAGCCATATTTGGATGGTTTCAAAGTGTGTGCATGTGTCATGAAATCATAGATGGAAATTAGTCATGTGTATGTATTTTAAATCACATATAAATGTTCAATTTATATTAAGTGAAATTACTGCGGTTATAACTGGAAATAAAGGGTATAAGCACAATAGGCAATTAGAGCATTTCAAATCAGAGGGTTTTCTGAAAAATCCTGTGAACGCGATGCACCCCAGTAAAGGTCGCGACGGGTTCAGGGTAGATCGCGACAAGGGCTTGCACTGATCGCGACAGGTTGTTCAGGATAGGCGCTGAGATCGCGACAGAGACAGGAAGGGAACGCGACTGGTCGGTCAGGTCAGGCACATAGATCGCGACGGCACAGCCTGTCACGTTCAGAACATGATGCGCCTGTCGGTTGTGACCAGACCCCAGAACGCAGCCTATCGGGCCGTCGCGTTCTCAGGGCCTACGCCTGAGTCCGACAGGAATCAGACAGGACTTTGGATTGCGGGCCAAACTTTACATATTTGACACAGGAGTCTTTAGAAAATAAGAACAAATAGCACAGTTGATGAAAAATAATGAAACTAGTTGCATATTGATCTAGACATGCATGAGTACTTACAGTAAATAGGAATTTGACAATAGATAGGGTTTCGACATGCTTTATTCACATCAAACATGAAGTACATGATACAGTGAACAGTAGAGATGAGTGATTTAATTTGCAAGATAGGATGGACTAAAATTAGGGCTTTCAGGGGTGAAAGAAAGCTAACAACCCTCAAAACCTCCAATAAAAATTTCGAGGCTTGAGGTTTAGGGAACATGGAGATCCAGAGGTATGAAGGGGATTCGGGGTCATGTAAGTTGCAGAACTTTGAAAATCCATAACACAGGATTGGGTTGCAGGAAAAATATGAAATTTTAGGACTTTATTCTTGATGATTGGAATAACCTACAAATAAATTTTCATAGTTTATGCTCGTGAGAATGCCTACCTTTCACATTTTTTTCTCTTCTAGGGTTTGAAGATGAAGAACTCGGGAAGAAGCTTGAAAGATCATTTCTCCCCACAATTTCTCCTTCTCTTGGCCTCTCCTCCTGGTCCAGCAACCTCTTGGCACGAGCTAGGGCTGACCATGAGGGTTTTAGAGAAGTATTTAAGCTTCTCCCCATTCCCTTTCATAGTTTAAGTCTAATTCCCATTTAATTCCAAGTTTCCTATTTTCCTTTCCCCTTTTTAAGCAAGAGATCTCCTAATTAGGTTAAGAGAGAGGGGATTTCGTGGCCAAGCAATTGGGGTAGGTTTAGGATTCCAAATCTAACTCAACTACTTATTTTAATACATTAAATACCCTCTTTTTATTTAAGTAATATTTTAGTTACGAATTTTGGATATTTTTCCTATTATTCCCCTTTTTAACTCTCTATCTTAGCCCACTAATTGCTAATGGTCCATTTAACAAAGCCCATTACTTATTTTCATTTAATGGGTTTTATCTAATTCTCTTTTATTTGATTTTCTAATTAATTTAATTAATTTTCTTTTTATATTATTAAATTTTTTATTTTTCAAAAAATCCAAGTTGCTACAAGATGTATTATGAGATATATTCATGCCAAGTTAAGCCACATTGGATGGTTCAAGTGTGTGCATGTGATAAGAGAATCATGGAGATGAAATAATCATGTGAATAACTTTTAATTAACTAATTACATATCCAAGATTTACAACTTCGTTTACTGGTCTTTAAGACAATTAACAAGGGTGAGAGGTTACTGTAGAAAGTTAAGACTTGTAAAAATACAGGGTTTTGATGCAAAAATCCAGAACGTGACGTACCCTATAAGGGTCGCGACATGGCATGTTCAGAACGTGACAGGGTCAATCAAGGGTCGCGACAGGTCGGTCAGAACATGTTGCTAGATCGCGACAATAGGGCCTATCACATTTAGAACGCGACGGGTGGCACTGTCGCGATCAGCCCTGAGAACGCGGCCTATCGGGCCTTCGCGTTCTTAGGTCCTGCGCCTGAGTCCGAGCGAGAAAAGGACATGTCTTGGATTGCGGTCCAAGTTTTCCTTCTTTTGACATAGGTTCATTCAAAATCAAGAACTATATGTACAATAGATGAAAAATTTCAAAATCACTTGCAAACTGATCTAGACATGCGAGGGTATTTATAGTAAATCGGAATTTGAAAACAATCATGATCTTGACAGGTTTGAACATGAACAAGCACAAAGAACACAAAGCATGGTACAGTGAGGGTAAACGATTTAATTCGAGCAACATACTAGATAAAAATTGGGGCTTTCAAGGGCAAACGATTCCTGACTTCAAGCAGCATCTCCAGTAAAAGTTTCGTAGCATGGTGTCAAGTATACATGGAGATGTAAATTAAACATGATGATTCGGGTCATGATGATTGTAGAACTTCAAAAATATAGGACAAAAGATTGGCTCGACGATAAATGGTGAAACAAGAGGGCTTTTGATCCTGATGTTTAGAACAACCTACATACGAATTTAATTGCGTTTAGCCTGTGATAATGCCTACCTTTGTGTCGTTTTATCTTCTAGGGTTTAGAACTTGAAGAACGAAGGTTGGGGCTTGAGCAAGCCTTCTCCCCACAAATTCTCCCTTCCTTTGGCCTCTCCTCCAAGTCCAGAAAGTCCCAGCAACGTATTATGTCACGCCCCGACGCGGAATATCAGAACGCGAGGCAATTGCAAGTAAAGGTACAGAGTAAGTAGACATCAAACCATTGAACAATGAATAACACTAAAGCAAATCTTTCTCATTAATAACTTTCCAATGTCTAGTTACAACCACTAATATCAGAGCCAATCTATACGGCCCAATTTCATTGAAAATAAAGCAAAGACTAAACTCCAAACCTAACTACTACAACTTTAAACATAGTAATAGGACACTAGGGTACTCATGACATCACTCCAGGTCATTCCCGTCCTCTTGAGTGTATGGTTCATCCTCGGTCTCACCTGAGAACACAACGACAAATAACGCAGGGTGAGCGACAACGTCCAGTAGGACTTAAATCTCAGGCTCAAGCAGACTTTAAATAATTAATGCGTTAAAGGCAGAGTAACTAATGACAGAGCGAGAGAGTCAAGTAAAAGATAGCAGGATAGCATGTGAACGAAATAGCACAGGTTTCCAGATATAGCATGAACGTCAATTATAGCACAAAATAGCAAGATGGCCATAGTACAAATAGCACAAAATGTAGCAATAGCACAACGAGTATAGCATAACACTTTGTTGTCAACAGACAACGAGAGAATATAGCACTTTTGATTGTCATTAGATTAATCTAGATAGTATGGCACTTGGATGTAATGCCGACATCCTGATCATTTAACTCCCATGGGCAAATGACACTTTCAGGCGCTCTCCCCAGGACCAGATCGGGCCCCATTGCGTTGGCATTGGTTATATTGTTTATCTTTAGACAATCAGTTAATGGCCAATATAGAGTACCAAGAAATAGATGAGAGCACTAGATGAATAGACGAGATAGCAGAGTGAATGTGAGTGGATGAGCGAGTAGAGTATAGACGAGAGCTAGTGGACATTGCACGTAACACGTTGAGTAAACAGGCGATAGTAACAGTTGCACAACACGCGCACCTGGTGTTGGCAGTCAGGTGGAACTCACTACCCTTCCACTGGCCATGTCAAGCACAGGTCCAGAGGTCCGGCGTGATTCAAGATAAGAGTGAACTTCTAATAGCCGTTTGGATCATATCGATCCCTAAAAGGGTAATAGGTGTTAGGGTACAACCGGCTCGTCGACAATGTGGGAATCCATGGACAGAGGAGACTTACGGAGGCCTTGAGCAAAGACTCACTAGTCCGGCAGAAGGAATATCCGATGGAGAGTTCGTCCAAGTCAAGAAAGTGTGTATATAGAAACAAGTGCTCGATGTTCTAGAGTAGTTCTAGAACAGTGGAGCGTCGAGAGAGGTGTTTCAAACAACACGAAAATCGAGAACAAGTTCACTTATAAATAAGGCAATTTAATTGCATACATTACCAGATAAATTATGTAACATGTTCATGCCAATTAAGCCATATTTGGATGGTACACAGTGTGTGCATGTGTCATGAAATCATAGATGGAAATTAGTTGTGTGTATGTATTTTTAAATCACATATAAATATTCAATTCATATTAAGTGCAATTTTTGCGATATAACTGAGAGTAAAGGGCATAAGCACACTAGGCAATTAGAGCATTGAAGTAAGGGGTTTTTTCTGCAAAAATCCTATGATCGCAACGGAGACTTGTAAGGATCGCGACGGGGTTGGATCAGAACGCGACAGTACCTTGTAAGGATCGCGATAGGCTTGTCTGATCAGGCACTGAGAACGCGATAGAGACCTGTAAGGAACGCGACATGCCGTTCAGACTAGGCACAACGATCGCGACGGCGATGCCTGTCGCGTTCAGAACGTGACCGGCAGACTATCGCAATCAGACCTCGGAACGCGACCTATCGGGCCGTCGCGTTCTAGTGGTCTGTGCCCGAGTACGACAGGGATCAGACATGTCTTAGATTGCGGACCAAAACTTTCCCTATTTTGACATAGGGTTGTTCTAAAACTAAGAACAAATTGTATAGTGTATGAAAAATCCTGAAACTAGTTTTAAAGCGATCCAGACATGCATGGGTACTTCCAGTAAGTCAGAATCAGAAAGCAACGAAGGTTTCAACATGGTTTAATAGAGAGTATTCATGACGAACATAGAACTATGTACAGTTGGGATCAACGAATTAATTCGCATGGTAGGGTGGATGGAAATTAGGGCTTTCAGGGGCAATTGAAACCTAACATCCATCAAAATCTTCAATAAAAATTCTGTGGCATGAGATCAAGTGTAGAAGGAGAACAAGATTTAATAAGGGGGTTTGGGGTCAAGATAAGTGCAGAACTTCGAAAATCAAGAAGTAAATATTGACTCGATGATAAATCATGAAACTTGAGGGTATTTCTCATGATGATGGGAAGAACCTACAGTTAAAACTTTATGGTTTATGCTCGTGAGAATGCCTACCTTTGATCGTTTTCCTCTTCTAGGGTTAAGACATGAAGAACTCGGGGAAGAACTTGGGAGACCCCTCTTCTCCACGAATTCTCCTCCTCTTGGCCTCTCCTCCTGGTCTAGC
This sequence comes from Colocasia esculenta, assembly GCA_014218235.1. NCBI lineage: Eukaryota > Viridiplantae > Streptophyta > Magnoliopsida > Alismatales > Araceae > Colocasia > Colocasia esculenta. The sequence continues at coordinate 32,774,567 of CM024766.1, forward strand.
AACCTCTTGGCATGAGCTAGGGCCGGCCATGAGAGTTTAAGAGAAGTATTTAAGCTTCTCCTCATTTCCTTTCCTAGTTTAAGTCTAATTCCTATTAATTCTGAGTTTTCCTATTTCCTACCTTCCTTCTAAGCATTCCACTTCCTGTTTGGGTTGGGAAGGGAGCCAAATTCATGGCCAATCATTTAGGGTAGGTTTAGGATTCCAAATCTAACTCTATTTGCTTATTTAATGTATTAAATTCCCATTTTCTAATTAGTTAATAATTAAGTTGCGAATTTAGGATATTTCCCCATTATTCTCTTTTCTATAAATTCAATTTTGGCCCACTAATTTCCAATGGGTCCATTTAGTAAAGCCCATCACTTGTTCTCATTTAATGGGTTTTATTTAATTCTCTTTTCTTTGATTTTCTAATTAATTTAATTAGTTTTCTCTTATTTAATTTTTCCAATTATCAAGATTTTAATATAATTTAAAATTTTAATTTCTCCAAAAATTCAGGTTGCTACATCTCCCCCTTTTAAAGGAATTTGGTCCCCAAATTCATATGATCATAAGGGAGGAATATCTTACCGAAAAGATCGGGGTAGTTCCGTCTGATGACTTCTTCTGGTTCCCATGTGGCTTCTTCCACTCCGCGGTTATTCCATAAGACTTTAACCACGTGGATGAGATGGTTCCTGAGCTGTTGAACCTTCCATTTTAGTATCTTGACTGGCTTCTCTTCGTACATCACATCTTTGTTCAATACCAACTTCTCGTGGCGGATGATGTGTGTAGGGTCATAGACATACTTCCTGAGCATGGAGACATGGAACACATTGTGTACACATGCCAGATCCGGTGGCAATGCCAGTCGATATGGAACCTCACCAATCCTTTCGAGCACTTCAAAAGGACCGATGAACCTAGAGCTGAGCTTTCCCTTTACACCGAATCTTTGAATGCCCCGAGTAGGTGACACTTTTAGAAATACATGATCACCCACTTGAAATTCAGATCTCGCCTCCTTTTGTCGGCGTAGCTCTTCTGCCTGGATTGAGCAATCTTGAGCCAGTCTCTAATCACTTGTATGTCCTTTATGGTACGTTGCACCATGTCTGGGCCTAGCCATTGCTATTCTCCAACCTCATTCCAGCATGCAGGAGATCTACAATTCCTTCCGTAGAGTGCTTCGAATGGTGCCATCTTAATGCTCGCCTGGTAACTGTTGTTATAGGCGAACTCAATTAGAGATAGGTGCTCGTTCCAATAACCTTGGAAATCTATAGTGCATGCTCTCAACATGTCTTCAACAATTTGGTTGGTTCTTTCGGTTTGTCCATTAGTTTGTGGATGGAACGCAGTACTAAAGTTGAGTTTAGTACCAAGTGCACCTTGTGGTCCTTTCCAAAAATGAGATGTAAATCTCGGATCTCAATCCAAAACAATAGATGATGGAACTCCGTGCTGTCTTACTATCTCCTTGACGTATAGGACATCTAGTACTTCTACTGACCACTTACTCTTTATAGTAAGGAAGTGGGCCGATTTGGTAAGTTGGTTGACAATGACCCATATGGCGTCTAGTCCACCACGAGTCTTGGGTAACCCCATGATCAAGTCCATGCCAATACTTTCCCACTTCCATTCCGAGATGTCAAGTGGTCTGAGTACACCAGCAGGGCGCATATGCTATGCTTTTACTCGTTGGCAGGTAAGGCAGCATGCGGCATGTTCAGCTACTTATCTTTTCATGTTCGGCCACCAAAATGTTCTTTTCATGTCTTGATACATTTTGGTACCTCCTGGATGAATAGTGTACTTTGTCTTGTGAGGTTCATCCATTAGCTTCCCCTTCAGTTCTTCATTGTCGGGGACGCATGTCCTCCCTTGAAATATTGGCCTTCCATCCCCAGTCATGGCAAAGTCCGGCCTTTCGACTAGAGTTTCCTTGATACGAACTAAGAACGGATCATTATCTTGTTGGGCTTTGATCTCTTCGAGCAGATCATATTGAATCTTGATATTGGCAACCAAGACTCGATCCTCCCTATGTTCAATATTTAAGTCTAACCTTGCGAATTGATCTAGTAGTTGCATCTCGCCAAGGACTAGACTAGAAACAGATGCCATCGGCTTTCTACTAAGAGCATCAGCCACGGTGTTTCCCTTGCCTGGATGGTATTGAATGTTGAAGTCGAAGTCTTTGAGGAATTCCAGCCATATTCTCTGTCTCATGTTGAGTTCTTTCTGGGAGAATAAATACTTCAGACTTTTATGATCTGAGTAGACAGTGAATTTCTCTCCATACAAGTAGTGTCTCCAGATCTTCAAGGTGAAGACCATGGCAGCCAACTCCAGATCATGCACGGGGTAGTTGACTTCATGAGTCTTCAGTTGTCGAGAAGAGTAGGCGATGACTTTCTCCTTTTGTATCAGTACACACCCTAGCCCAATCCCTTAGGCATCGGTGTAGACAGAGAAACCTTCTCTCTCTATTGGCAGAGTGAGAACAGGTGCTGAGGTATGACGGTCTTTAAGAGTTTGGAAACTTTTCTCACACTCTTTACTCTAGGAGTAGGGATTCTCCTTTTGTGTTAGACGCGTGAGAGGAATGACGATCTTTGAGAAGTCCTTGATGAACCGCCTGTAGTAGCCAGCCAGTCCTAGGAAACTTCTGATTTCGGTGACATTGGTTGGTCTCTCCCAGTTGAGTACAACTTCGACTTTGGAGGGATCAATGGAGATGCCGTCCTTTGAGATGACATGGACCAAGAAGGACACTTCCTCGAGCCAGAATTCACACTTGCTAAGCTTTGCGTACAGTTTGTTGTCTCACAAAACTTGTAGTGCTATCTTCAGGTGTTCTTCATGCTCTTCTTTGGTCTTTGAATAAATGAGGATATCTTCGATGAAGATGACCACGAACTTCTCGAGGTAGGGCCGATATATGCTGTTCATGAGTTGCATAAAGGCTGCAGGAGCATTGGTTAGCCCAAAAGGCATAACAATGAATTCATAGTGCCCGTACCTACTCCTGAAAGCCATCTTGAAGATATCGTCCTCTTTGATTCTCATTTGGTGATAGCCAGATTGAAGATCGATCTTGGAGAAATATTGAGCTCCAGATATTTGGTCGAACAGTTCATCGAATCTGGGCAAAGGGTACTTGTTCTTGATGGTGAGTTGATTGAGTTGTCGATAGTCGATGCACAGCCTCACCGATCCATCCTTCTTCTTGACGATTAGCACAGGCGCTCCCCATGGGAAAGTACTTGGTCTGATGAACCCCTTTTCTAGTAGCTCCATCAGTTGCGCCTTCAATTCCTTTAACTCGGCAGGTGACATCCGGTATGGTTGACGTGATATCGGTGCGGCTCCAGGAATCAGCTCAATGGCGAAGTTGGGATCTCGTTCAGGGGGAATTTCTGGTAGATATTCAGGAAACACATTGGGGCAATCCTGAATTATGTGAATGTCTTCTATCTTAGAACCATTCTTTTCAACTACTATAGCCGCAAGGAAAGCAATGCAACCTTTCCTTATCATTTTGTGGGCTTTTATGGCGGAGATTAGAGACATCCGTCTCTTATGTCTAATCCCAAAGAATGCCAATTTAGGAAAGTCACTAAAGGTAACCTCCCCTTTCTTACAGTCGACACTTGCCCCATAAGTGGACAACCAGTCGGCTCCTAAAATTACATCATAGCCTTCCATGGGCATACACACCAGGTCGGCTTTTAGGTTATGGTCTCCGATCATTACATTGGCAAAGGGAAAGTATTTGTTCAATTTCTCCTTTTCCCCTAGTGGCGTTGTGACAGAGAACTCATAACCCATGGATATAGGTTTGGTATTCACAGTATCATCAAAGTTTTGAGATATAAATGAATGAGTGGCTCTAGTATCAAATAAAACAAATGCTGATAATGAGAAAACTTGAAGGGTACTTTCTACCACGCCACCTTCCATAGCAGGTTCCTCATTATGCAGGGCTTGCAGTCGGCCCTATTTCTTAGGCGCATTAGGGCTGTTGGGTTTACATGTGTTATGTTTTTAATGATGAACAATACAAATTGATGTTATGTGAATATGAACAACATGATGAAAGTGACAAACTCAAGCATTGTCTAATTGTCCATTATATCTCACTAACAATGCTCTTAAATGTAGGTGTGAATGTATGCAAAACAATGTACAAAATTCCAGAGCAAAATCTCAAGAAACTCAAGTTAAATAAGTGCCTGTCGACAGATCTGCAAGGCCCTGTCGACAGCCAAGCACAGGCAGCTCAGAACTGACTTCAGGACAGGTGTACCTGTTGACAAATATACACAGGGAACTGATTCTCGGAAGATAAGTGTTCTGGACTATTAGCGCCTGTCGACAGATGCATAGGGTGCTGTTGACAGACGAAGAGAAGACCTCAGTTCCGAGATTTTGATATGTTTCCTATATGGGTGTTTCCTTTTACCACGTCTCTCCTAACATGGACACCCTTATATAAGGAACATAAGAAGGTATTTTCGCAGAGAGAGAAGCCACCATACCAAACCCTAATAAAAAACCAAGAGAGAGCTTCTCCCTGCTGCTCTGCTTCAACCTGCCGTCCAGGGAAAGAAAATCCATCTTCCGAACGGATTTGAAGTTGGTTCGTCCATGATTCAAGATTCTCCATCATCTGGTACTTGTCAAGACAAAGCTTGGAGTTCTTCCTGATGACCACCACGAAGAGTTCTATCTCAGGATTTGATTCTACAACTCTGAACTCTTCTCTGTTTCTACTTTTCATACTCTGTGTGTGTGGTTGTGGGTCAAGCATCTCTTGTGCTTGATCTACGTGTGTGGTGTTGTTCTGATTGCTTGTTTGCATCAGACAACGGGGTGTGTGTGTTGTAGTTGTTGAACTAGCTAATAAGCAGTCCTTCTGCGTGTGTGTGTGGACGGTGGACGTAGGATACACAAGTTGTGTACTCCGAACCACCTTAAATCTTCGTGTCCTGTGGTTTGCACGTCTTAACGGTAGATGATTGGTAGGCACGTTGGTTCTACACACGCTAGATAGGTTGTTCATGTTTTATTTACAACAAGCACACACATAGTAATTCGAATTCAAGTTAAATCTATTTGAGATTTCAACAAGTCTGTGTTTCCATCGAAAAGAAGGCAATAGTGGTTCTAGTTTACAGTAATCTATTCAACCCCCCTTCTAGATTACCATATTATATAATTCTGCACATCTTTCAATTGGTATCAGAGCGTGGTTTCTCCAAATTAGTGCTTTTGATTGCTTGATCTTACGATCAGGAGATTCTTGATCTCATGGAATCTAACAAGGGGTATTTGGCTGAAGGACATTTGGTGTCCAGGCCACCCTTCTTTGATGGCACTGATTATCCATATTGGAAAAATCACATGCAGGTCTTTCTGAGAGCTCAAAACTTTGAGCTGTGGAAAATCGTCAACAAAGGAGCGTACGTGCTGCCCGAGGATGAAGATACTTGGACAAAGGACCAAATTGCTAAGGAACTCTCAACTGGAGCGCACTGAACATGATGCAGTGTGCTGTGCACCCCAAGGAGTATTCAAGAATCTCCACATGCACTTCAGCAAAAGAGATGTGGGACAAGCTTGAACTCATCTATGAAGGTACGCCTGAGGTAAGGGAAACCAAAGCAAGCATGTTAGTCTCTGAATATGAGATGTTTAAAATAAAAAATGATGAAACCATATCAGACATGTTTGCAAGGTTCATGCTAATTATCAATGGATTGAAAGGTCTTAAGAAAGAATACTCAAAAGGTGACTTAGTAAAGAAGATACTTCGGTCTCTTCCATCCTCTTGGAATACTAAAGCCACTGTCATTGAGGATTCTAAAGATCTTTCGAAAATGGAATTAGATGAGCTAATTGGTTCCCTCATGACTTATGAAATAAATATAAAGAGGAAAGAAACTGAAGAAAATCCAAGAAAATCTATTGCTTTAAAAACTTCAAACAAAAGTTCCTCTACCTCCAAAAAGGATGTCCAACAAGAAAGTGATGAACATGAAACGTCTATTGATAGTGAGAACGATGAAATGGCCATGCTCACTAGACAGTTCAAGAAATTCCTTAAAGTCAAAAGGAGAGGTTCAGGTAATTCCAAACCTTTTCAAGAGAAAGATTTTTTAAATAAATTTGAGTCCAATAAAAAATCTGACATTGTGTGCTATGAGTGCAAGAAGCAAGGGCATATGAGAGGAGAGTGTCCTGAGCTCAAGAAGAAACTGAAGAAGGAGAAGTTCATCTTCAAGAAAGCCAAGACAATGTTGGCAACTTGGAGTGATGAAGACAAAGATGAGGATTCACAGCATAATTCTGGAGATGATGAAGTTCACTGCTTAATGGCAAGAGGTGATGACTCCACAGAGGTAAATTCTTCCTTTGAAAATTATAGTGCTGATGAATGGGAAGAAGCATACACTATTTTGTTTGAAAAATTCGGTGAATTCAAGTATGAAAATAAAGCATTGAAAAAGAAAATCAATTCAATTGTTCATAGCTCACCCAATGATGAACAGATTGCAGTCCTAAATAAAGAAATTCAAATGGTGAAAATTGATGAAGAAGCTCATTATGAAGAAATGGATTGCATAAAAGTTAAATTGCAAGAGAGTGAAAAAGAAAAACAAAGCCTAATCATTTCTCTTGAAACTCTTCAAATTGAACATCATGAGATTAAGAAAAAATTGGAACAAGCTGAAAAAGATCTAAAAGGAAAATCTGAAGATCTTACAAGATTTGTAAAAGGAAAACAAAATCTTGATGCTATCTTAGGATCAAATACCTTTGTTGCAAAGCATGGGATTGGATTTCAACCTGTAAAACAAAAGAAAATTGGTGAAACCTTGATAACCTCTTTTGTTGACGATAGTCCAAGCACAAGCAAACAGGTTCCTCCCAAGAACAACAAAACTTAAACAAAAGGAAAGGAGCACCAACCAATCCAGAAGACCTAATCTGCTCAGAAAAATAAGAAGTCTGTTGACAGGCTCAAAGAGAGCTGTCGGCAGGCCTGGAGACATGCTGCCAAAGGACAGCCATCCAGGCAACCAAAGGGTAAATTCCAAGTGAATGTTGTTCATCAAAATAATAAAACAACTGTTTTGAAAAAATCTCCATCATGCACTTTCTGTAAGAAACTTGGGCACAATGAAAAACAATGCTGGAATAACTCAAACAAATTGAAAGTCAAACAAGTTTGGATTCCAAAGCATTTACTTTTTGGCATGAATGAAAAATTGGGACCCAAAGTAATTTGGGTACCAAAACCTCTTGTCTGATCTATCCATGCAGGAATGCCTAACTGCCCAAAATCAAAACAAATGGTACTTGGATAGTGGCTGCTCGAGGCACATGACATGCGATAAAGACAAATTCTGTTTGTTGGTGGAAAAAGACGGAGGTCAAGTTGTCTTTGGAGGTAACAACAAGGGCCAAATAATTGGCACAAGTAAGGTAGGTAAGCATGCCTCTAACTCAATAGACAACGTGTTATTAGTTGATGGTCTAAATCACAATCTACTCAACATAAGCCAATTGTGTGATAAAGGCCATAAAGTTATCTTTGAAACTAATGCATGTCAAATTGTTGATAAAGAAATAGGAAGCCTTAAGTTTTCTGGAAAGAGAGTAAACAACATTTATCTAATTGATTTAGATGAACCAGAAAACAAAAATTTGTGTCTTGTTGCAAATAAATAGGATGAGTTGACTTTGTGGCATCGTAGGCTTGGCCATGCGAGCTACAATGTATTGCACAAGATCATGAAGCTGAAGTTGGTAAGTGGACTTCCTGACATTTCTTTTAATAAAAATGAAAGTTTTTGAGATGCATGTGCACAGGGAAAACAAACCCGGAAGTCTTTCAAATCAAAAGCACTGGTAATCACCTCAAAACTGTATGAATTGTTGCACATGGACCTGTTTGGACCTACAAGAACACTTAGTCTCAATGGCAAACATTTTGGCTTTGTCATTGTGGATGATTTCTCTAGGTTCACTTGGGTCGAATTTCTGGCTCACAAGAATGAAGCACTGAAAGTCTTTGAAGAGTTCTTTAATAAGATTGATCATGGGAATGTTAATAAGATATGCTCAATCTGCACTGATCATGGGGGAGAGTTTGATAACAACTCATTTTCTAATTTTTGAAGGCACCAAGGGATAGATCACATGTTCTTCTCTCCAAGGACTCCGGAACAAAATGATGTAGTGGAGAGAAAGAACAGAACATTGGTGGAAATGGCTCTCACTCTTCTGGTCGAAAGCCAACTTGCAAGGACCTTTTGGGCAGAAGCAGTGAACACGTCATGTTACATTCTCAATAGAGCCATGGTAAGACCTGTGATGAGGAAAACTCCCTATGAACTGTTAAAAGGTAAGAAACCCAGTATTGGGTATTTCAGGGTCTTTGGCTCTAAAGTGTTTATTCATAATAATGACAAAGTGGATTTAGATAAATTTGAAGCCAAAAGTGATCCAGGTATATTCCTGTGATACTCACAACACTCTAGAGCATATAGAGTGTTTAATAACAAAAATCGAACTGTGGAAGAAACTCCACATGTTGTCTTTGACGAGTTTCATGCAAAGACTAACAATTCAGATTTGTACAGGATTGAAGATGGAGATGATGGGATAATTCTCGAAGAACAACAACAAGCAAAGGCAAAAAGGGATTCTCAAGCAGCACCAAACACTAAAAGTGGATATTCTCGAAGGTACAATGATGATGATGATGGTGTAATTTTCCACAAACAAGATGATGAATCTGAAGAAGATCCACAAGAGGAAGAGCCTCAAGATGAAACTCCTCAAGATCAACTTCTTCAAGCACAAGATCAGCCAGGTCCTTCAACAATCACAAATGTGAGGTATTCCAAAGATCACCCACTTGATAATGTGATAGGAAATGTAAATGATAAAGTTCAAACTAGGTCTCAGGTTAGACAAATAGTTGAACAAGATCATTTAGCTTTTGTCTCTCAAGTGGAACCTAAAAATGTTGAAGAGGCCTTAAAAGAAAATTCATGGATTGATGCTATGCATGAGGAACTTGGTCAGTTTCAAAGAAATAATGTCTGGGGTTTAGTTCCTAGAACCCCTGAAACTTCTGTCATTGGGACAAGATGGGTGTTTAGGAATAAACTAAATGAAGAGGGTAAAGTGGTGAGAAACAAAGCTAGACTGGTAGTAAAAGGATATAGTCAAGAATTTGGCATAGATTTTGAAGAATCTTTTGCACCTGTAGCTAGACTTGAAGCAGTTAGGATTTTGTTAGCATATGCATGCTCAAATAAATTCAAACTCTTTCAAATGGATGTTAAAACTACTTTCTTGAATGGCTACATCAAAGAAGAAGTCTATGTCTCTCAACCACCTGGATTTGAAGATGATGAAAAGCCTAACCATGTTTATAAATTGCACAAAGCTCTCTATAGTTTGAAACAGGCACCTCGAGCTTGGTACGACAGACTAAGCAATTTTCTGGTGAGTAAAAACTACTCAAGAGGTAAAGTGGACCAAGCCTTTTTCACTAAGAAAGTTCGCAATCACATTATTGTTGTGCAAGTTTATGTGGACGACATTATTTTTGGTTCCACTAACCCATCACTGTGTGAAGAGTTTTCAAAACACATGCACAGTGAATTTGAGATGAGTTTAATGGGGGAGCTTCAATTCTTTCTTGGTTTGCAGGTCAAATAGCATGAAGATGGTTTTTTCATCAGTCAAGAAAAATATGTCAAGGAGCTTTTGAAACATTTTCAGTTTGAACAAGCCAAGCCTGCTTCAACACCGATGAGCGCAAGCATAAAATTGGAAAATGATGAGAAAGGTAAACCGGTGGATGCAAAGCAATTCCGAGATATGATTGGCTTACTCCTTTACCTTACTGCAAGTAGACCGGACATACAATTCAGTGTTTGCCTTTGTGCTAGATACCAATCTAGTCCAAAGGAAAGCCATTTGGTTGCAGTAAAAAGAATTTTCAGATATCTCTCAGGTACGTATAATTTAGGGCTTTGGTATCTAGCAGGTAGTAGCTTCACCTTGATATCATATTCTGATGCTGACCATGCTGGATGTAAAATTGACAGAAAAAGCACTAGTGGGTACTGCCAATTTCTTGGTGGTTGCATGGTTTCGTGGGCATCCAAGAAGCAACACTCGGTTGCACTCTCCACTGTAGAGGCAGAATATGTTGCTGCAGGGAGTTGTGCGGCTCAAGTGTTGTGGATCAAAAGTCAACTATGTGACTACAATATTGATATTGGATGCACACCTATCCTATGTGACAACACTAGCACCATCAATCTTTCAAAGAACCCTGTCCAACACTCAAGGACCAAACATAGAGAAATTCGACACCACTTTTTGAGAGATAAAGTAGCCAACAAATCCTTGGAGCTTAGCTTCATACCCAAAGAAAAGCAATTGGTTGACATTTCCACAAAACCCTTGTCTGAAGATAGGTTCACTACATTGAGAAGAGAATTGGGGTTGTGCAAAATGTAATGAAACCCATACCGCATTTTGAGATATATGCTCTTTGTGTGTAATGACTATGGGGTATATCAAATGGTGAAATGTGGAAGAACAAGTCATGCTTGTTTGGAAACTATCATTATGCGTGAGAAAACATTCTCCGCCACGTATCCATAGTCAGTTGCATCTAAAGGTCATTTATTTCAAAAGAGGTCTTTGGGTTCTTTACACCTTGCACATTTACTTTTGCAAATAAATGGATCTTTGTGATGGTATGTACTTTATCATGAACTCATGTGCAAATGCTTGCTATACATGTGAAAACTTGATTTGAATTGCTTGACCTGCACAACAATAATGTTGGGTCTACGCATGCACACACTATGGGGGAGCAAGTTCAGGTTAGATGAATGAATTCTTGAGGGAAAATAATCAATTTTCACATTCTTAAATTTCCCTAGCATGGAGTTCCATTTTTTTCTCTCATCCTAGCCTTAAATCTAATTTGTACATGTTCCTGTCGACAGCCCTAATTCAGCCTGTCGACAGCCATGCCTCCACAGAACCCAGATTTTAAAACCTGTGTGCCTCTGTCGACAGACTCAAACCTATCTGTCGACAGCTAGGCATAGTCTTTGATCTCCCCGAACTCAATATCTTCTATCTGTGTCAATCTGTCGACAGCCAACATCCATCTGTCGACAGCCATGCTATGTCTGAACCCAGAAATCTCCAGCTGTGTACATCTGTCGACAGGCTTCCACTAGCTGTCGACAGATACACATTTCACAAGCACTTCCTTGTCATTTCTCAACAACCTTTATGAGCATGTTCATCCCTTTCATGAAAGGTGCAACTTGGGTATTTACGTATGTTTTACTCATTCATCTCCACATAATATTAAAGATATTGTCTTAATCATAATGATTTTGACATACTATTCTTGTATGAGTCTAGGTTGTATCATTTGGAGTACATTGGACAAATCTAATGGGTCTAACCTAACTCACTTGAAAGACTCCCTTGAGGACAAACATTATTCTCAAGTGACTTGATAGGTCCTATGGTCATTAAATTTTATGTCTTGCAATGTATGTTAACCATAAATACTCCTTGACCTTGATTTTCAATTTTAGTAAAAAAAAAACAAAACAAAAATGGAGAAAAGCTACCTATTTCTAACCATAAAAATGTATACCAAAAATAATCACAGGAAAAAGGTAGAGCAATGCTGTGTTGTGCTGAGTAACCGGGGACATAGGCATCACAAATGTCTGTCTTCACGTTAAAAAGCTTACTCATTATCTCTGTAAAATGGTCTGATGGTCACTTCCACTGAGTAACTGGGGGTAGGGGCATTCCTCATGTCTATCCTCACGTCAAAAGGTGTCAGTGATCCTAATTACCACTTTTCCACATTCATTTCCCACGGAACAATTCAAAGTTGAAATAGTGTGAAGCCTCCAAATGTTGATTAATCACGGGTTCTTTGATGTTTATGGTTACTTGCGATTGTAGACATCCTTTTCATAAACCATATGATCATCCCACACTAAGAACTATGTTTCTCTATAATGGTTTTTATTCAAAGGGGTTATCTTATTTTCATAAGTTTTGGTATAGTGTCTTCTTACTGTTCCAACTTGAGACTCCTAGAGTATTATGTTTGAACCATTGAAGATTTTAACTTGTCTTAATATTAGTGGATATAACAGTTTTAAAATGTGTGTCTACCTATTTTACACCTTATCTACACTTTGGACACTCATTTCACAAAATTTTTGACAAAATACCAATCTGGCACAGTTCCTGAGTGCCCCTGTCGACAGATCCATCTTCATTTGTCGACAGCTGGCGGCCTGGGCTTTCTGGAAATCCAACGGGCGCGCCGTTTCGGCTGGATTTTGTGGGCCCCTTTTCGTTTTAAACACTTCCCTAACTTCTTTAAAAGGGAACCCACACCCTTTCCTTCCTTTCCCACTACCAAAACACCCTCCTCTTTCCTTCTCCATGAAACCCTTCTTCTCCAGGGCGCAGCCATGCTTTTGACCCTCCTGTTCTTCTTCCTCCTCGTCTCATCTTCTTTCAGAGCCCTTCTCTGCTCCACCCTTGTCCTTCTCATGGATCCTAAGGGCAAACTTCTTGCCTCTCGTCGTCATCCCGCTTCCCACGAAGCTGGCGGAGGCTCCCGGGCTTCTTCTGAGTGCCGGACCAAGCATCGTGATGATCGGCTGCCCGAGCTTGTCATTCCCCAAGGTTTGCAACTCACCATGGTTTCGGGAACCTTCAGCAAATTTGTTCAGCCCCGTATGTTGATTTTCCTTCTTTGGGAGACATGTTCCCCAATCTCCTACCCCTCTTTGACACCCAGGGCTGGACGGTATTTCTCTATTCTCACATGAACTACTCTCTTACTGCCGTCACAGCGTTTTTCAACAATCTTGGCCTGTCTGGGGATGGGGATCTCTACACCTCTGTCAAAGGTACTTCTTTCAAGATTACCTCCAACCTCATCAGCACTGCACTTCAAATTCCTAACTCTGGGGCTGATGTGATTCTCAGCCACCCTTCTGCATCTGAATACTATCATCTCATCACCCTCCAACCTTATGATGCAACTAAGAAAATTGCCAAACTGAATGCCAACTTCTTTCCCCCACTGAATAGAATGATCCATCATATCTTCACCACCCTAATTGCTCCAAAGCATGGCAGTTGGGAACTCGTCACTGAGGTTCATAAATCTCTCTTTTTCTTCTTCCTCAAGTGCGAACAAATCAACTTGCCCGAACTCATGCTTCACCTGATCTGTCAATGCTTCTACAACCCCAGGAGATCAATGCCATATGCTTGCCCAATCACTTCCCTTCTTCTCTTCATTGGGATCCATATTCCTGATAGTGAACTTGTCACCCTCAAATCTCGTAGTGCCTTTGATCTCACTGTTGCCCATCGGATGGGCTATAAGCTGCTTGATGGGGTTGTCACAAGGGAACTCAAGGGTAAGGAGCATGCTGATGAAGACTCCCAGTCCGAGCCCATGGATGCTCCGGGAGATAAAGCTGATGTTGCTGCTGACGACCAAGCGCCTGATGAGCCCTCTCTTCAAGATTTCATCTCTGCTCAAATGGCACAAATGCAGTTCTAGATGACCACTGGTTTCGACCATCTAAATGCTCGATTGGATCATGTTGATACCAGCTTGGAAGCACTGGCTGACACCCAAATAAGGCTTACCAAGCTCTCCACAGAGCTTCACGAGCTTCGTCAGGCCTCTGCACCACCCGGGCATGACGATGTTTAGGGAATCTAGGTGTTCACTATCTAGTGAATTGTTCATTTTGGTCAGGGTCTTGTCACTGATGTCGTAGTTTGCTTAATAGTCATGTTATCCTCTTCTTTTGCATTTCCTTTTGTCATGTCATGCACAACTTTTGTAACTGTGTGTACTGAATGCTCAATCAATGCAATTCACAGTTCTTTGCCACTTTATATTCATGTGTGCATAACGTGTCTTTTTAGATGTTGCCAAAAGGGGGAGAAACATCAATATGAATAAATTGAACATTTTGTCATCATAAAAAAGGGGGAGAATGTTGGGTTTACATGTGTTATGTTTTTGATGATGAACAATACAAATTGATGTTATGTGAATATGAACAACATGATGAAAGTGACAAACTCAAGCATTGTCTAATTGTCCATTATATCTCACTAACAATGCTCTTAAATGTAGGTGTGAATGTATGCAAAACAATGTACCAAATTCCAGAGCAAAATCTCAAGAAACTCAAGTTAAACAAGTGCTTGTTGATAGATCTGCAAGGCCCTGTCGACAGCCAAGCATAGGCAACTCAGAACTGACTTCAGGACAGGTGTACCTATCGATAGACCCAGATAGCCTGTCGACAGATATACACAGGGAACTGATTCTTGGAAGACAAGTGTTCTGGACTGTTAGCGCCTTTCGACAGATGCATAGGGTGCTGTCGACAGACGAAGAGAAGACCTCAGTTCCAAGATTTTGATATGTTTCCTATATGGGTGTTTCCTTCTACCACGTCTCTCCTAACATGGACACCCTTATATAAGGAACATAAGAAGGTATTTTCGCAGAGAGAGAAGCCACCATACCAAACCCTAATAAAAAACCAAGAGAGAGCTTCCCCCTGCTGCTCTTCTTCAACCTGCCGTCCAGGGAAAGAAAATCCATCTTCCGAACGGAGTTGAAGCTGGTTCGTCCATGATTCAAGCTTCTCCATCATCTGGTACTTGTCAAGATGAAGCTTGGAGTTCTTCTGGACGACCACCATGAAGAGTTCTATCTCAAGATTTGATTCTACAACTCTGAACTCTTCTATGTTTCTACTTTTCATACTCTGTGTGTGTGGTTGTGGGTCAAGTGTCTCTTGTGCTTGATCTGCGTGTGTGGTGTTGTTCTGATTGCTTGTTTGCATCAGACAACGGGGTGTGTGTGTTGTAGTTGTTGAACTAGCTCATAAGCAGTCCTTCTGTGTGCGTGTGTGGACGGTCGACGTAGGATACACAAGTTGTGTACTCCGAACCACCTTAAATCTTCATGTCCTGTGGTTTGCACGTCTTAACGGTAGATGATTGGTAGGCATGTTGGTTCTACACACGCTAGATAGGTTGTTCATGTTTTATTTACAACAAGCACACACATAGTAATTCGAATTCAAGTTAAATCTATTTGAGATTTCAACAAGTCTGTGTTTCCATCGAAAATAAGGCAATAATGGTTCTAGTTTACAGTAATCTATTCAACCCCCCTTCTAGATTACCATATTATATAGTTCCGCACATCTTTCAAGGGCACCTCTCATTCTCTTTTAGTAGCGGGCACTCGGGGATGTGGTGCTCGTGACTTCCGCAGTGCAGACATGTGCCGACCTTCCTCCAGCATTCATCAGCCGTGTGACCTGGCTTGTCGCAGTGTTTGCAGTTGCTTTTTGCTGGAGTGTATGGGACTATCGCCTTGGGTTTCCTTTCTTGGCTAGGACCCTCTGTGAGGTTGAGGGGACGCTTCTTGCCATTGTTTGGCCTAGCAGATGATTGAACCGAGGTCAATTCCTTCTTCATAAACTTCCCTTTGATATGCTCGGTGAAGTCTGTAGCATCTTCTAGTAGCTGAGCTTTCTTCACCATCTCAGCATAGGTCTGGATGTCGAGAGGTGCTAGTTGGGTGATGTATTGTGGCTTAAGGCCGTTGAGGAAACGCTTAGCCTTCATTCTTTCAGTGTTCACCAGATGTGCAGCATAGCGTGCCAGTCTTGAGTATTGGGCTTCATACTCGGCCATAGTCAGGCTCCTCTGTTTAAGAGCAGCGAATTCTGCAGCCTTCCTTTCTTGGACACGCTCGAAGAAGTACTTGGTGTTAAATGCTTCCTTGAATTCGGTCCAGGTGAATTGACCGTTCTCCCTAGTAGCTTCCACTAACTCCCACCAAGCGCGGGCGTCCTTCTCCAGTTGGAAAGTAGCTAGTAGCAGCTTATCCCCCGCTGCACATTGCATAACACGGAAAATTCTTTCCGTTTCCTTCAGCTAGTGCTCGGCTTCATCCGGATCCGTGGATCCACTGAACCTTGGCGGGTTCAGACTCCTGAAGTTATGATGCAGCTCGCTTGCACCGCCACGGTTACCCCCGCCTTGGGTAGCTTGCATGATGGCATGAGTCAGCTCTTGGATGGTTTGTTTGCATGTCCCTCATTTGAGCACGTTCAGCAGCCATCTCGATTGCTTAGTTCCTACAAAAATAGCTTACCGTTATGATACCGTTGTGAGATTTAATTCGTGTATGTGTGAGTTTATTTTAGCTAGTTACCCTTGGCTCTAACCACAACTCACATAGGTAGGATAATTGACTCTAGTCAAGGCAGGTTAACCTAGATCATCCGATACTTAGAACAACCTAGGCTCTGATACCACAAAACTGTCATGTCCAGACGCGGAATATCAGAACGCGAGGCAGTTGCAAATAAAGGTATAGAGCAAGTACTAGACATCAAACTATTGCACAATGAATAACACTAAAGCAAATCTTTCTCATTAATAACTTTCCAATGTCTAGTTACAACCACTAATATCAGAGCCAATCTATAGGGCCCAATTACATTGAAAATAAAGCAAAGACTAAACTTCAAACCTAACTACTACAACTCTAAACATAGTAATAGGATGCTAGGGTACTCATGACATCACTCCAGGTCATTCCCATCCTCTTGAGTGTATGGTTCATCCTCGGTCTCACCTGAGAACACAACGACAAATAACGCAGGGTGAGCGACAATGCCTAGTAGGACTTAAATCTCAGGCTCAAGTAGGCTTTAAATAATTAATGCATTAAAGGCAGAGTAACTAATGACAGAACGAGAGAGTCAAGTAAAAGATAGCAGGATAGCATGTGAAGGAAATAGCACAGGTTTCCAGATATAGCACGAACGTTAATTATAGCACAAAATAGCAAGATGGCCATAGCACAAATAGCACAAAATATAGCAATAGCACAACGAGTATAGCATAGCACTTTGTTGTCAACATACAATGAGAGAATATAGCACTTTTGATTGTCATTAGATTAATCTAGATAGTATGGCACTTGGATGTAATGCCGACATCTTGATTATTTAACTCCCATGGGCAAATGACACTTTTGGGTGCTCTCCCCAGGACCAGATCGGGCCCTATTGCACTGGCATTGGTTATATTGTTTATCTTTAGACAATCAGTCAATGGCCAGTATAGAGTACCAAGAAATAGATGAGAGCACTAGATGAATAGACGAGATAGCAGAGTGAATGTGAGCGAATGAGCGAGTAGAGTATAAACGAGAGCTAGTGGACATTGCACGTAACACGTCGAATAAACAGGCGATAGTAACAGTTGCACAACACGCGCACCTGGTGTTGGCAGTCAGGTGGAACTCACTACCCTTCCACTGGCCATGTCAAGCACAGGTCCAGAGGTCCGGCGTGATTCAAGATAAGAGCGAACTTCTAATAGCCCTTTGGATCATAGGTGTTAGGGTACAACCGGCTCGTCGACCATGTGGGAATCCATGGACAGAGGAGACTTATGGAGGCCTTGAACAAAGACTCACTAGTCAGGCCAAAGGAATATCCGACGGAGAGTTCGTCCAAGTCAAGAAAGTGTGTATATAGAAACAAGTGCTCGACATTCTAGAGTAGTTCTAGAATAGTGGAGCGTCGAGAGCGGTGTTTCAAACAATGCGGAAATCGAGAACAAGTTCACTTATAAATAAGGCAATTTAATTGCATACATTACCAGATAAATTATGTAACATGTTCATGCCAATTAAGCCATATTTGGATGGTTCACAGTGTGTGCATGTGTCATGAAATCATAAATGGAAATTAGTTGTGTGTATGTATTTTTAAATCACATATAAATATTCAATTCATATTAAGTGCAATTTCTGCGATATTATTGAGAGTAAAGGGCATAAGCACACTAGGCAATTAGAGCATTGAAATAAGGGGTTTTTCTGCAAAAATCCTGTGATCGCGATAGACACTTGTAAGGATCGCGATGGGGTCGGATCAGAATGCGACAGTACCTTGTAAGGATCGCGATAGGCTTGTCTAATCAGGCACTGAGAACGCGACAGAGACTTGTAAGGAATGAGACAGACTGTTCATACCTAGGCTGTCACAATCAGACCTCGGAACGTGACCTATCGGGCCGTTGTGTTCTGGTGGTCTGTGCCCGAGTACGACAGGGATCAGACATGTCTTGGATTGCGGATCAAAACTTTCCCTGTTTTGACACAGGGTTGTTCTAAAACTAAGAACAAATTGTATAGTGTATGAAAAATCTTGAAACTAATTTTAAACAGATCCAGACATGCATGGGTACTTCCAGTAAATCAGAATCGGAAAGCAACGAAGGTTTCAACATGGTTTAATAGAGAGTATTCATGACGAATATAGAACTATGTACAGTTGGGATCAACGAATTAATTCGCATGGTAGGTGGATGGAAATTAGGGCTTTCAGGGGCAATTGAAACCTAACATCCATCAGAATCTTCAATAAAAATTATGTGGCATGAGATCAAGTGTAGAAGAAGAACAAGATTTAATAAGGGGGTTCGGGGTCAAGATAAGTGCAGAACTTCAAAAATCAAGAAGTAAATATTGACTTGATGATAAATCATGAAACTTGAGGGTATTGCTCATGATGATGGGAAGAACCTACAGTTAAAACTTTATGATTTATGCTTGTGAGAATGCTACCTTTGATCGTTTTCCTCTTCTAGGGTTAAGACTTAAAGAACTCGGGGAAGAACTTGGGAGACCCCTCTTCTCCACGAATTCTCCTCCTCTTGGCCTCTCCTCCTGGTCCAGCAACCTCTTGGCACGAGCTAGGGCCGGCCATGAGAGTTTAAGAGAAGTATTTAAGCTTCTCCTCATTCCCTTTCCTAGTTTAAGTCTAATTCCTATTAATTATGAGTTTTCCTATTTCCTACCTTCCTTCTAAGTATTCCACTTCCTATTTGGGTTGGGAAGGGAGCCAAATTCGTGGCTAATCATTTAGGGTAGGTTTAAGATTCCAAATCTAACTCTATTTGCTTATTTAATGTATTAAATTCCCATTTTCTAATTAGTTAATAATTAAGTTGCGAATTTATGATATTTCCCCATTATTCTCTTTTCTATAAATCCAATTTTGGCCCACTAATTTCCAATGAGTCCATTTAGTAAAGCCCATCACTTGTTCTCATTTAATGGGTTTTATTTAATTCTCTTTTATTTGATTTTAGAATTAATTTAATTAGTTTTCTCTTATTTGATTTTCCAATTATCAAGATTTTAATATAATTTAAAATTTTAATTTCTCCAAAAATTCAGGTTGCTACACATTAGGGCCAGCCTTAGAGAGGTTGAGGTGTATTTATGCTTCCCTTATTTCCAATTCCTAATACTACTCAAATTCCTATTTAATTCTGAGTTTTCCTTATTTCTATCCACCTTCCAAGATTTCCAACTCCTAATTGGGCTAGGTTGGGTTGCAAATTCGTGCCTAGCCAATTTGGGTAGGGTTAGGAGTCCAATTCCAACCCATATTTGTAACGACCCGAGAATCTGACCCTCGGCCCACGCCGAGGACCCGATTTTCGCAGTCGCCGCCCACGGACCAGAGGGACCCGGAAGGGCTATAACACGCGTCTGACAGGATATGTAATGGAAGTAAACGTCAACTGCTAAGCTAGAAGCGTACAAGTGGAAACAGGAAAGTAAAGCGAGACCGCTGCGTACCGCTCTAAGTATAGTCCCAACGCACGCACACTAGTAAAAGTAAGGAAAGGGGAGAGACAAGTCCCTTAGGGGCATACCCCGAGGGTGACGTACACTGAGAGGGGGAACCACTGCTAGCTACGGGGACCAATACTACCGCCCCGTCTCCTCCGCCCGACGCGCACCCTGCCGCTGCTGGGAAGACTCACCTGGAAAACAGAGGGATGAGCTTCACAACAGAAGCTCAGTAGGAACTACCAATCTCCTACTGGCTCTAAATAGGCAGAGGAACAAATACAACTATTGATAAAGGAAAGACGGCAGTTTATATCTTTCTACCTACAAAAGGAAGTGCGGAAGCGAAGCTAAAGCTAACACGGTACGGAAAGTACTCTCGGTCGGAAACTCCGTATGACTGCTCATCGTGACCACCACACGGCTAGTAAAACACAGACAGAGGGAACTTCGCCTGGACAAGGAACACTAGCTACGGGAACAACACCACTAGTCAGACGGTCAGGTGCGTCCACAGACGTCTTATCCTCGACCTAGGTCCTGGCCCTCGTGTCTCGTCAGAGCGAGGTAGGACACAAGCACAACAACAGTAACTGCCGCAGTCTGGCCGGACTACGGTCCCACGCCTGACCTCTCCAAACGGTTCCGGGGCCGTAAGGAGCGAGGCAGTGAGAAGAAGGACTGGCTGGCCTGCGCCGGGTAGAACTCCAAACTGTCCTCGGCGTCCCAGACCAACCACGAGAGCTCTGCAAGCGACTCACACGCCACTGTCCTAACCACCGTTTTCCCCTCAGCTCGAGAGTCCGCCTACACAGCTGCCAACTCGAGCACACTCGTAGCCCGGAGTACTCCCTCAACAGGCTCCCGAGGACGGGGGTCCCAGGTAACGGTAACAACCTCTCGCACGGGACAAGCCCTCAAGTGCCGCGCACCGGGCGAACGACTAGTGTGAGACCGTACTAGGGAACTAGCACAGGTGCCACGGGTACAGTAAAGCAAAAAACGGAAGCGGCGGAAGCACAACCTGCCTCTGGACTGAGAAGGCGACATAGGCCCTGTCGCCTTCAAGAAGGCGACATAGGGGGTGTCGCCTTACCAGGGACTGAGAAGGCGACATAGGCCCTGTCGCCTTCAAGAAGGCGACATAGGGGATGTCGCTTTACCAGTCAGAAGGCGACACAGGGTATGTCGCCTTCAGGCCAGTCGGGGTTTCCGGAGATTCTTCTTCCGAGAACCTCCCCGAAACGGGAGAAACACCACACATGGGGGAGGGGAGCATGCTTATCATGCTAGAAAGCCATTAAACACACAAACCACCCTCGAACACCCCAAGAACATGGATTCTACGCTCGGAGGAAAACCTCACTCACACGAGCATGGAGTTCTCACACTCCCCAAACCCCAATCACACGAGAACCACGGTCTAGACGGGGAGGGGATCATGCTTAGGGCGAAGGAGTCGGGTGTCTCTACCTCCACGCGAAGAACGCACCCGTTGGGGCCTTCTCGTAGGTTTGGCCGTCTCCTCCTCGCACCGCACGGCACGAACACGACCCCTGCACGAACGGAGCGTCACCCTCCACAGCACGGCCGCCTCAACACGGGGGAGGCACCCCAAAACCGCCGGAAGCTCTGAGAGGGCGAGAGAAAGAGAGGGGGACAGGAGAGGCGCGAGAGAGGGGGAAAGGCTCGGGCGCCCGGGCTTTAACCCCACGGAGCTGAGAAGGCGATATACCTTGTGTCGCCTTGGGAACCAGAAGGCAACAGTGGGTGTGTCGCCTTCAAGAAGGCGACATACCCCCTGTCGCAATTCCACTGACAACGGTCAAATCTCGGAATTCAAAAAAGTGAAGGCGACAGCCATCTTGTCGCATTCACCCGACACCACCAGAGTCGTACTGACACAAAGGACGCCTGTCACGTCTGTCAGACTGCGTCTGGGGCGACACGATGGGAAGGCGACATAGGCCATGTCGCCTTCAAGAAGGCGACATACCCCATGGCGCCACCCATCAAACCAGAAGGCGACAGTGGGTAGGTCGTCTTCAAGAAGGCGACATACCCCCTGTCGCAATCCCAAGCAGAACCAGACATCAACGGGATCGAAACCACGTCGCGACAGTCGCCCTGCCGCGACCCAGAGGACGGGGCCAAGGGCCCAAGGGGGCCGGGGTGTTACAACCCTCCCTCCTTAAGACATTTCGTCCTCGAAATGAAAACAACTCGGTCTGAACCCGGAAGACGACAAAAGGGAAGATCACCACATACCGATCAATCAAACAAGTAAGGAAACTGCTCCTGCATCTCATCCTCGCGCTCCTAGGTGGCCTCGCCACCGACACGGTTCTGCCAAACTACCTTAACCAGCGGAATCTGCTTCCTGCGCAACTGCTGAACTCTGCGGTCGACAACACTAACTGGGTACTCTGGCACTGACAAATCTGGCGCTACCTCTAGCTGCGAGTAGTCCAACACGTGCGAAGAGTCTGCAACGTACCTCCTAAGTTGCGAAACGTGGAAAACGCTGTGCACACCTGCTAGCTCTGTCGGAAGACTCAGCCTGTACGCCACCTCGCCGACCCTCTCAGAAATGGGGAAGGGCCCAATATATCTGGAACTGAGCTTTCCCCTCTTACCAAACCTCATGACCCCTTAGGTCGGCGAGACCCGCAAGAAGACCAGGTCACCGACGCTGAACTCTAGCGGTCTCCTGCGGACATCCGCATAACTCTTCTGCCTGCTCTGTGCTGCCCGAAGCCTCTGCCTGACCAAACTGACTGTCTCTGCACACTACTGCACTAACTCTGGCCCCAAAAGCTGCCTCTCACCAACCTTGAACTAGTGAAGCAGAGTCCTGCATGGGTGACCATACAAAGCCTCGTATGGCGCCATTCCGATGCTCGAGTGATAACTGTTGTTATACGTGAACTCTACCATCGGAAGGTGAGACTCCCAAGTGCCGCTCCAGTCTAGACAACACGCTCTCAGCATATCCTCCAGTGTCCGTATGGTCCTCTCTGACTGACCGTCTGTCTGCGGGTGGTATGCTGTGCTGAACTTCAACTCTGTACCCAGTGCTCTCTGAAGACTGCGTCAAAACCCTGACGTGAACCTCGGATCTCTGTCGGAAACGACTGAAACTGGGATCCCGTGCAACGAAACAACTCTGTCCACGTACAGCCTGGCTAATCTGTCCACTGACCACGACATCCTGATCGGAAGAAAGTGCGCTACCTTGGTCAAGCGATCCACAATCACCCAAATACCATCATGCCTCTACGGGGTATGGGGCAAACCAACCACAAAGTCCATGGTGATGTCGTCCCACTTCCACTCGGGAATGGGCAACAACTGCAGCTCACCTCCAGGACGCTGATGCTCGGCCTTCACCTGTTGACAGGTAAGGCACCGGGCAACAAACTCTGCCACGCCCCTCTTCATCCCTGGCCACCAGAAGGACCTCCTCAAGTAATGGTACATCTTGGTGGAGCCAGGATGAACAACATACCTCGATCTGTGAGCCTCTGACAACACTGCCTGGCGCGCCTCCTCGGGAACGTACAAACGGCCTCTGAATCTGACCTCGCTGTCTTTGCTGAGCTCAACGTCCGGCATCCGCAAAATGTCTGCTAACTCTGCATCTGCTCTCTGCGCCTGCAACACCTGCCTGAACAGTGATGGCCGAACTGACAAACTGGAAGCCACTGCACGGTCTCTGGTCCTCGACGGAACGAACACTCCCTGGGACAGCTCCTCGAATAGCCTCCACTCTCTGACCATCAGCGAACTCAAGCGCACGCGCCTACTCAAAGCATCGGCTACAACGTTAGCCTTTCCTGGATGATAGGAAAGGGTTAGGTCATAGTCCTTCAAATACTCCATCCAACGGCGCTGCCTCAAGTTCAGATCCCTCTGGGTGAAGATGTACTGCAAACTCTGGTGATCGGTGAAGATCTGAAAAGCCTCGCCATACAGGTAGTGCCTCCACAACTTGAGAGCGTACACCACTGCTGCCAGCTCCAAGTCGTGGGTGGGATAGTTCTCCTCATGCTTCTTGAGCTGCCGAGAAGCATAGGCAACGACCCCACCATGCTGCATCAGCACGGCACCCAAACCTGACCTCGACGCATCGGTGTAAACCACGAACCCACCGGTGCCCGATGGCAAGACCAACACTGCCGCCGAAGTCAACCTCGTCTTCAGCTCCAAGAAACTCTGCTCACAGTCCTCTGACCAAACGAACCTGGTGTCCTGCCTCGTCAACCGAGTCAACGGTGCTGCAATCTTGGCGAAATCCTGAATGAACCTCCGGTAGTAACCTGTCAGACCCAGAAAACTGCGGACCTCTGCAACTGATGTGGGCTGCTCCCACGACAACACTGCCTCAACCTTGGCCGGATCCACCGCCACACCAGAACCCGAGATCACATGCCCGAGGAAGTGCACCTCGCTCAGCCAAAATTCGCACTTGTCGAACTTGGCGTAAAGACGGTGACTCCGCAGGGTCTCCAGCACGATCCTCAGGTGCTCCTCGTGCTCCTCTTCAGAAGCCGAGTAGACCAGAATATCATCAACAAAAACAAAACAAAGCGGTCTAGGTACTCACTGAACACCCTATGCATCAGATCCATGAATGCTGCAGGTGCGTTCGTCAGCCCAAACGGCATCACGACGAACTCAAAGTGACCGTACCTGGAACGGAAAGCCGTCAAACCAACATCTGACTCTCTGATCTGCAGCTGGTAGTAGCCGGATCTCAAGTCGATCTTCGAGAAAACTCGGGCCGATTGCAACTGATCAAACAATCATCAATTCTCGGCAACGGGTACCTGTTCTTCACAGTGACCTAGTTCAACTGCCGATAATCGATGCACAACGAAGACTACCATCCTTTTCCTCACGAACAAAACAGGCGCACCCCACGGCGAACGGCTCGGACGAATGAAACCCAACTCAAGCAACTCTTGCAGCTGGCGCTTCAACTCACGCAGCTCCGCCGGGGCCATCCGGTAAGGTGGCTTGGACAAAGGCATCGTAGCAGGCAAAAGCTCGATGGAGAACTCTACCTCTTGCTCGGGCGGCAACCCAGGTAGATCCTCCGGAAACACGTCAGAAAACTCAGAAACAACTGGCACATCAAAAACTGAAGGCCCGCTAGGCTCCAAGGAACAAACCGAAGCAAGGTAAGCAACGCAGCCATCACGGATCAAACGACGAGCCTTACAGAAAGAAATGAACGGCCGATGGGTAGACCAGATACCTTGAAAGCAGAGAACAGGCGCTCCAGGTATCTCGAACCGAACGGTCTTCCTCTGACAATCAACCACGGCTGAGTGAGCCTCCAACCAGTCCATGCCCAGGATGACGTCGAAGTCGCAAAGCTGCAGCGCGTACAACCTGGCCGGTAACTGGTGGCCCTCAACCTCGACTGTCACACCCTCCAGGTAACCGAAGGAACGCATGCAGTCACCGGACGGGAGATCGACCAATACGTCACACTGCCTCTCGGGTGTGTGACAAGCAAGGGACTCGTAAAACTCCTCGGAAGCAAAACACAAGGAAGCACCGGGATCAACCAAAACACGAGCAGCTCTGCCAAGGATAGGTAGAGTACCTATCACCAGGTTCGATGCCTCTGCCTGCTCCCGGGTGAGCGCCATCACGCGACCACGACCACGTCCACGCTGCGGCGCCTGCTGGGGCTGCTGCTGCGGCGACTGCTGCTGAGGAAACTGCTGCTGCTGCTGGTACGGATGGTACTACTGCGGCTGCGGAAACTGCTGGACCTGCTGCTGGTACTGCCCTCTCTGCTGCTGACGCAGTGCCTGCTGCTGGGGAGGGTACTGGTACTGAGGTGGCTGCTGCGCGTACTGCACTGGCTGCTGCTGCTGCGGAGCTTGCCCCCTAGGGCAATCCCTCCTAAAGTGGCCTGGCAAGCCACAAGTGTAGCACACTGGCTCCTGACTGCCCTGCTCAGCACCCTGCTGTACTAACTGCTCTGCAAACCTGGACTGACACCTCTACTGACGGCTCCATCCACCCCCGCGAGTAGACAACTTCCTGAACTGCGAGCGAATTCCAGAGCCACCGGAACTGCCCGAGCCTGAGGAAGAGGAAGTCGCACTACCGCGGCTGCCTGCTGGACGCTGGTACGGCGAGGACCTGGAAGAGGCTCCTCCCTGCTGCTGCTGCTGCTGAGGCTGCCAAGCCTCCCTATCCAAGGCGGTGGCCTTCGCCACGGCCTCTCCCAAGTGGTACACATGTGTGCCGTCACACCCCACCTCAGGTCTGGTCTCAGCCCTGCTATAAACCTCTCGGCACAAGCCTGGTCACTGCTGCTACATGAGGCACATGCCTCAACAACCGGACAAAC
The DNA here is from genome assembly GCA_014218235.1 of Colocasia esculenta. Classification (NCBI taxonomy): domain Eukaryota; kingdom Viridiplantae; phylum Streptophyta; class Magnoliopsida; order Alismatales; family Araceae; genus Colocasia; species Colocasia esculenta. The sequence goes on from CM024766.1 coordinate 32,800,744, forward strand.
CTCTGGTGGTACTGAGAAACTGTGAGGTCGCCCTGCACCAACTCGTGGAACTGGTCCCGTCTCTCACGTCGAGCGTAGTCGGGGAAGTACTCGCCGTGGAAGACCTTGAAAACTGCTGCCAAGAGATCTGGTCCAACCGCTGCCCCTGGAAGTGAGTCTGCCTCTGAACTCTCCACCACTCATGGGCTGCTCCCTTGAGCTGGTATACTGCCAAACGAACCTGGTCCTCCTCAGCGCACTCCATAGTCTCGAAGATGCGCTCCAACTCATGGGTCCAGCTCTCTGCCTTATCTGGATCATACTCACCGTGGAACATCGGTGGGCGAAGACGCAGGAACCTCTCAAGGAGAGCGGTCCTGTTCTCCGTAACCGCCGACCTCCGCCGCTCGGCCCGGGTACTCCCAGTGCCCGACCGCTGCTGACGCTCTGGCTGCTCCACCTCTGTCTCCACCTCCTGCTGCTCTGGTATGGCTGGGGGAGGTACTGGAAACTGACAACCTGCTGCTGCCTGCCCGGGCTGCCACGCTCCCTGGTACATAGCTCTGAAGAATTGCTCGGCCATGGGAAACCAGTCTGCATACTGCTGAGGCTGAGGGTGGTACTCCTGCTGCTGCTGCCCACCTGCTACCACTGCCTCTGCTGCTGCTGCCTGTGCATCCTGGGGCTGTGCCACTGACTCCTCCACGGACACCTCCTCCTGAACCTGCCCCTGAGCGGGCATGTCAGACTCATCCTACTGCTCAACCAGCTGCCTAGCCTGACTACGCCTACGCGGAGCCATGACCTACACGGCAACACAACTAACAAAGGTTACGAATACCTCTCGGGCGGCTAGCAGTGTACTTGTACTATTGTTGGGACTTACTGTTGCAGTTTAGATCCACAACAAGTCCTGTCAGACCAAGCTTTGATACCAACTGTAACGACCCGAGAACCTGACCCTCGGCCCACGCCGAGGACCCGATTTTCACGGTCGCCGCCCACGGACCAGAGGGACCCGGAAGGGCTATAACACGCGTTTGACAGGATATGTAACGGAAGTAAACGTCAACTGCTAAGCTAGAAGCGTACAAGCGGAAACAGAAAGTAAAGCGAGACCACTGCGTACCGCTCTAAGTACAGTCCCAACGCACGCACACTAGTACAAGTAAGGAAAGGGGAGAGACAAGTCCCTTAGGGGCATACCCCGAGGGTGACGTACACTGAGAGGGAGAACCACTGCTAGCTACGGGGACCAAGACTACCGCCCCGTCTCCTCCGCCCGACGCGCACCCTGCCGCTGCTGGGAAGACTCACCTGGAAAACAGAGGGATGAGCTTCACAACAGAAGCTCAGTAGGGACTACCAATCTCCTACTGGCTCTAAACAGGCAGAGGAACATATACAACTATTGATAAAGGAAAGACGGCAGTTTATATCTTTCTACCTACAAAAGGAAGTGCAGAAGCGAAGCTAAAGCTAACACGGTACGGAAAGTACTCTCGGTCGGAAACTCCATACGACTGCTCGTCGTGACTACCACACGGCTAGTAAAACACAGACAGAGGGAACTCTGCCTGGACAAGGAACACTAGCTACGGGAACAACACCACTAGTCAGACGGTCAGGTGCGTCCACAGACGTTTTATCCTCGACCTAGGTCCTGGCCCTCGCGTCTTGTCAGAGCGAGGTAGGACACAAGCACAACAACAGTAACTGCCGCAGTCTGGCCGGACTACGGTCCCACGCCTGACCTCTCCAAATGGTTCCAGGGCCGTAAGGAGCGAGGTAGTGAGAAGAAGGACTGGCTGGCCTGCGCCGGGTAGAACTCCAAACTGTCCTCGGCGTCCCAGACCAACCACGAGAGCTCTGCAAGCGACTCACACGCCACTGTCTTAACCACCGTTTTCCCCTCAGCTCGAGAGTCCGCCTACATGGCTGCCAACTCGAGCACACTCGTAGTCCGGAGTACTCCCTCAACAGGCTCCCGAGGACGGGGGTCCCAGGTAACGGTAACAACCTCTCGCACGGGACAAGCCCTCAAGTGCCGCGCACCGGGCGAACGACTAGTGTGAGACCGTACTAGGGAACTAGCACAGGTGCCACGAGTACAGTAAAGCGAAAAACGGAAGCGGCGGAAGCACAACCTGCCTCTGGACTGAGAAGGCGACATAGGCCCTGTTGCCTTCAAGAAGGCGACATAGGGGGTGTCGCCTTACCAGGGACTGAGAAGGCGACATAGGCCCTGTCGCCTTCAAGAAGGCGACATAGGGGATGTCACTTTACCAGTCAGAAGGCGACACAGGGTATGTCGCCTTTAGGCCAGTCGGGGGTTCCGGAGATTCTTCTTCCGGGAACCTCCCCGAAACGGGAGAAACATCACACACGGGGGAGGGGAGCATGCTTATCATGCTAGAAAGCCATTAAACACACAAACCACCCTCAAACACCCCAAGAACATGGATTCTACGCTCGGAGGAAAACCTCACTCACACGAGCATGGAGTTCTCACACTCCCCAAACCCCAATCACACGAGAACCACGGTCTAGACGGGGAGGGGATCATGCTTAGGGCGAAGGAGTCGGGTGTCCCTACCTCCACGCGAAGAATGCACCCGTTGGGGCCTTCTCGTAGGTTTGGCCGTCTCCTCCTCGCACTGCACGACACGAACACGACCCCTGCACGAACGGAGCGTCACCCTCCACAGCACGGCCGCCTCAACACGGGGGAGGCACCCCAAAACCGCCGGAAGCTCCGAGAGGGCGAGAGAAAGAGAGGGGGAAAGGAGAGGCGCGAGAGAGGGGGAAGGGCTCGGGCGCCCGGGCTTTAAGCCCACGGAGCTGAGAAGGCGACATACATTGTGTCGCCTTGGGAACCAGAAGGCGACAGTGGGTGTGTCGCCTTCAAGAAGGCGACATACCCCCTGTCGCAATTCCACTGACAACGGTCAAATCTCGGAATTCGAAAAAGTGAAGGCGACAGCCATCTTGTCGCGTTCACCCGACACCGCCAGAGCCGTACTGACACAAAGGACGCCTGTCATGTCTGTCAGACTGCGTCTGGGGCGACGCGATGGGAAGGCGACATAGGCCATGTCTCCTTCAAGAAGGCGACATACCCCATGGCGCCACCCATCAAACCAGAAGGCGACAGTGGGTATGTCGTCTTCAAGAAGGCGACATACCCCCTGTCGCAATCCCAAGCAGAACCAGACATCAACGTGATCGGAACCACGTCGCGACAGTCGCCCTGCCGCGACCCAGAGGACGGGGCCAAGGGCCCAAGGGGGCCGGGGTGTTACAATATTAACTATTTTAATGATTTAATAGCTCTTTTCTTTTTAGGAAATAATTAAGATACGAATTTAGGGTATTTTCTATTCTTCATCTTTTAAAAATCCCTATTTTGGCCCAATAACTTTATATGATTTATTTAACAAAAGCCATCACTTAATAGAATTTAATTTATGGCAATTTCCCTTTTAATTAGGGAATAATAGAGTTACAGATTTTTATTGTATTTTCTTTACTTGAATTTATTCATGGGCTATGAGAGTTCCATTGGTCCAAATCCGATAATGGATCATCAATACATGATGTTGGAAGTCTCTCTGACATGTGCACGTGATATTTCCGTGTTAATGATTTTCCGACTTAGTTTCCTAATTTGGATAATTAGTCATATTGTAACGTACGCTTGGCCAATCGGATTTTTCGTTGCATGGATTTCTTCATGGAACACTTAGGAATAATGTTTGGGTTTGAATTATAATTTTTATGAAATTTTCTGATGTGTTCTTGCACATACGATGGTGGTACGTATGTTTCTATTATTTCGATATTATAGAAATTATTATTTCGAATTTAGGGGTATATTTTCGTATTCTATCTTTTTAAACTCCTATTTGGCCCATTAACCTTTATATGAACCATTTGATAAAGTCCATTACTTATCTTTTTTTAATGGAGTTAATTTATGAGGATTCTCATTTAGAGATTAATGGATATTGTCAAACTCAATATTATTCGGGTTATTCTTTTACCCTTACCTTCTATTTTGATCAAATATCTAAATTATTATTATCATTTTATTTATTTGTTTTAAAAATCTGGGGTATTACATGTTTAGTACATCTTAGAGGTCCTAATGAGTTTTGTTTAAATAATTTTTTTTATGTATCTCGAGACTCTCAAGCATTATGCCAACTTATATATGTAATAAATATTTCGTTAGTTATCATTTTAATCTATTATGTCTCGATATTTCCGCTGCTATTGGGACGTGACACAGGCAAATGCTTGAAGTGCAATAGTACAAAGTACCATATCTGAGACTGTCCAAGACCTAAGGAATTCGTTCCAAGAGGAGCACCACCAGTAGCAACAGCAACAATAGTGGCACCAGCTATAGGAAAGCTCGAAAGGCCTCGGGCCCAAGCTTGAGTATACGCCCTAGCATGAGAGGACACAGAGTAAGCCAAAAAAGTCACGGAAGGTACTATCTCAATCATGGGCATGCAAGCCAGGGTGTTGTTCGATACTGGTGCTATACACTCGTTTGTTTCTGAGCGGTTTTCTAGGCAGTTTCTTGAGGAGTCGAGGTAGAGACAGAAGACCTAGAGGTTCCTTTGTTTGTTCAGTCCTCAGCAGGAGTTGTGCCGACTAGAAGGTGTATCTCGTCTCTGTCTGTGTGCATAGAAGAGCGGGGTTTGTCTGAGTGTTTCTACTTGCTCAAGATAAAGGACTACGATGCAATACTTGGTCTCTATTGGCTTGAAGAACACTATGACCTGGTGGACTGTAGGAGGAAGAGGATTTCTTTCCACATTCCTAGTGATGATGAGTTCTCCCATCCTTTGGCTAGGAATCTAGCAGGGAAGTTCATGATCTTCACCATGAAAGCTATGAAGTTGGTGAACAAGGGTTGTGACACTTTCCTTGTCAATGTGGTTTTAGTTCCTAAGTCCGATCAGTCACCTACCCTAGAGGAGATTGAGGTTGCGCAAGAGTTTTCAGACGTGTTCCTTGACGATTTGTCTGAAATGCCACTAGATAGGGAGATTGAGTTTGCCATTGAGTTGCTACCAGGCACATTACCAATCTCTAAGGCTTCCTACAGGATGGAACCTGTAGAGTTAGCAGAGCTGAGGAAGCAGTTGCAAGAGTTGTTAGACAAGGGATTCATCTGAACAAGTGTTTCACCGTGGGGCACACCTGTGCTATTTGTAAAGAAGAAATATGGTTCTCTCAATCTCTGCATCAACTACAAGTAGCTCAACCGGATGATGATGAAAAACAAGTATCCCTTGCCTTGAATTGATAATTTATTTGATTAGCTCCAGTTAGTTTCTGTGTTCCTCAAGATTGATCTGTGCTTAGGTTACCATTAGCTTAGGATCAAGAAGGAGAACACATCCAAGATGACATTCAGACCAAGATATGGACACTGTAAGACCCGGCCCTCATGGGCCCTTGGCCCTATCCTCAGGGTCGTGATGAGGGAGCCTGTCGCGACAGGGTTTGTGTGGCGACACACCTGGCAGCCACGTTCTAGTCACGACGGGGGTGGATGTCGCGTTCTTGTCGTGCCGTCTGAAGGCGACGTGACTGCTTTTCTGACAGACTTGACCGTTGTCATGTCTGTCAGAACGACCTTGTCGGGTGTCAGGTGCGTACAGTGTTGACGCGACCTGGTCATCCGTCGTGTTCTTGTTTCCCGGTCTTCGAGGTTTGACTGCCTTTTGGTGTCGCACCGGGGGTTGCCGTCGTGACATGGTCGTGACGCCTAGGGGCGTCACGACATGCTCGTTGTCACGCCAGGTCGACCCGTCGCGTCTTGGGGCCCATCAGTTTAAAACCAAGGCCAGCGCCCCATTTCCCCCTCTCTCCCTTTCCTTCCTCTCCTTCCTTCTTCTTCTTCCTCCTCTGAGCTCTCTCTTCTCTGGTGGTTTCTTGGCGTCCTTGAGGTTCTTGTGGTGGGAGGTGATGCCCCGTTCATGCAGGCGGCATAATCGTGGAGCTTGGAGCAAGGAGGAGGTGGCCATTTCGAGGTGAAGGCCCCAACGGGTCGGCTCTACTCTTGGAGGTAGGGACCCTTGACTCCTCTCATCCTAGCATGCTCCCTTTCCCCTTGAGAATGTAGTTTCTCCGTGATTTGGGGTCGTGGGGGTGTGAGAATCATGCTCGTGTTGAGTGAGGATTCCATTGAGCGTAGATTCATTGTAATCCATGTTTTATGGGGTTTTGAGGGTAGTATGGCTTGATTAGAGGTTCTCATAGTGTTGCCCATGCTCCCCTCCCCCTACTGGCGTGGTTTGTATCGGTTTTGGGGTGGTCCTTGGGAGAACTACACTGGGACGCCCCTCGACTGAGAACGCGACCTGTATAGAGGTCGCGATGATGTCGCGATTGGCTAGGCCGCCGCGACATCATCACGACGCTCTATTGTGTCGCGACCTTGTCGCGACAGGTTAGCTTGTCGTGATAATGTCGAGATGGCCCGATACATCGCGACTACAGCAGAGACAAGTAAGTCTTGCGGAGTTCCATTTTCTGTGGAGTCTTCGCCGTTTCCGCTTCTTACTGTACCCGTGACACCAGTGCTAGTTCCCTAGTACGGTCCTACACTAGTCGTTCACCCGGTGCTCGGCACTTGAGGGCTTGTCCCGTGAGAGAGGTTGTTACCATTGCCTAGGACCCCCGTCCCCGCGCGTCTGTTGAGGGAGTACTCCTGGCTGCGGGCGTGCTCGAGTCGCGGACTCTGGAGCAGAGGGGAAAATGGTGATTAGGACAGTGGAGTTGAATCGTTTGCAGAGCTCTCGTGGTTGGTCTGGGATGCCGAGGTCATTTGGAGTCCTTCCTGGCGTAGGCCAATCAGTCTTTTTCTCACTGCCTCGCTCTTTGCAGCCTTGGAACTGCTTAGAGAGGCTAGGCGTTGGACCGTAGTCCGGCCAGAATACGATGGTTACTATTGTGCTACATAGTGTTCCTGCCTCACTCTGACGAGACATGGAGGTTTGGACCTGGGTCAAGGACAAGACGTCAGTGGATGCACCTGACCGGTTGACTAGTGGTAGTGTTTTCGTAGCTAGTATCTCTTGTCCAGGCAGGGTTCACTCCACCTATGTTGCTAGCTGTGTGGTGGTCACGACATGCAGTCGTAAGGAGTTTTTGACCGTAGTGTTTTTCCGTACCGCGTTAGTTAGTAGCTTGCTTCTGCACTTTCCTATGTAGGTAGAAGATATAACTGTTGTTATTTAATTAATTGTATATATATATGTGTTCTTCTGCCTGTTAGAGCCAGTAGGAGATTGGTAGTCGCTACTGAGCTTCTATTGTGAAGCTCATCCCTTCCTTTTCCAGATGAGACTTCTCAGCAGCGGCAGGGCGCACGCCGGGCAGAGGAGATGGGACAGTAGTCATCGTCCCCATAGCTAGCAGTGGTTTCCCCTTTCAGTTGTACGTCACCCTCAGGGTATGCCCCTAAGGGACTTGTTCTTCCCCTGTCTTTACTTGTACTAGTGTGTGTGTTGGGGCTGTACCTAGAGCGATACGCAGAGGTCTCACCCTTCTTTCTGCTTATGCGTGTGTGCTTCTGGTTAGAAGTTGACATTTATTCTCCTTACATATTTTGTTAGACTTGTGTTATAGCCCTTCCGGGTCCCCGGATCCATGGGCGGCGACCGCGAAAATCGAGTCCTCGGCTTGGGCCGAGGGTCTGGTTCTCGGGGTCGTTACAGTTGGTATCAGAGCGAGAGTCTGACAGGACTTGAAGCAGATTTAAACTACAACAGAAAGTTCCAACAGTAGTACAAGTACACTGCTAGCCACCCGAGTTGGTATTGTTAACCTTGTTGGTTGTGTGCCGTGCAGGATATGGTTCCGTACAGGTGTAGGCAGATCAGAGAGCTGATAGAGCAGCAGGGTGAGTCAGATATGCCAGTGCCAGGTCAGGTTGAGGAGGAGGCATTAGCAGAGGAGTCTGTGGCACAGCCTCAGCAGCAGTGGCACCAGCCCCAACCACAACAGTACGCAGATTGGTTCCCTATGGCTGAGTAGTTCTTCAGGACCCTGTACCAGGGAGCGTGGTAGCCTAATCAGGCAGCAGTGGGAGGTCAACCTCCAGTACCTCCCCCAGCAGTATTGGAGCAGCAGGCAGATCCGGAGGTGGAGTAGCCAACAGTTCAGTAGGCGTCCGATACTGGGAGTACCCGGGCCGGTCGTAGGAGGACGACTATCACTGAGGACAGGACCGCCCTTTTGGAGAGGTTCTTGCGTCTCCGACCACCGATGTTTTTCGGTGAGTATGATCTAGACATGGTAGAGAGTTGGACGCATGAGTTGGAGCGCACGTTCGAGACTATGGAGTGCACCAAGGAGGATCAGGTCAGACTGGAAGTGTATCAGCTCAAGGGACCAGCTTATGAGTGGTGGAGGTTTCAGCGGCAGACCCACTTTCTAGGGCAGCATTTGGATCAGATCATGTGGCAGCGATTTTGGGGGTCTTTCACGGCGAGTACTTTCCTGACTATGCTCGACGTGAGAGACGAGATCAGTTTCACGAGTTGATTCAGGGCGATCTCACAGTTACTCAATACCACCAGAGATTCGTCTGGTTGTTGAGGCATGTTCCTCATGTTGCCAGCAGTGAGCATGTTTGTGCAGAGAGGTTTATTGTAGGACTAAGGCCAGATTTAAGGTGGGGCGTGACTGCTCATATGTGTGCCACTTTGGGAGAGGTTGTGGCTAAGGCCACTGCCTTGGAGAGAGAGACCTGGCAGCCTCAGCAGCAGCAGCAGCAGTAGGGAGGAGCCTCTTCTAGGTCTTCTCCGTACCAGCGTCCTGCAGGTAGTTGTGGTAGTGCGACTTCTTCTTCTTCGGGCTCGGCCAGTTTGGGTAGTTTCAGTTTGCGCTCAAAGTTCAGGCAGATGACTACTTGTGGGGGTGGACGGAGTCGGAAGCAGAAGCGTCAGTCGAGGTTTGTGGAGCAATCAGTCTAGCAAGGACCTGAGAAGGGAAGGCAAGAGGCAGTCTGTTACACTTGTGGTTTGCCAGGCCACTTCAGGAGGGATTGCCTGATGGGGCAAGTTCAGCAGCCGCAGCAGCCAGTGTAGTACACACAACAGCTACCACAATACCAGTTCCCTCCTCAGCAGTAGGTACCTCATCAGCAGGGGCAGTATCATTTGCAACCTCAACAGTTTCAGCAGCATCAGCAGCCTCAGTGATTCCAGCCATACTAGCAGTAGCAGCCGTTTCTGTAGCACCAGCAGCAGCCGCAGCACCAGCAACCTCAGCAGGCGCCGTAGCATGGACGTGGTCGTGTGATGGCTCTTACCAGGGAGTAGGCCGAGGTGTCGAACCTGGTTATTGGTACCTTGCCTATCCTTGGTAGAGCTGCTCGTGTTTTGGTTGATCCCGGTGCTTCCCTTTGTTTTGCTTCCGAGGAGTTTTACAAGTCTCTGGTTTGTCACACCCCTGAGAGGCAGTGTGATGTGATGGTCGATCTCCCGTCCGGTGATTACTTGTGTTCCTTTGGTTACCTGGAGGGCGTCACAGTTGAGGTCCAGGGACACCAGTTGCCGGCCAGGTTGTACGCATTGCAGCTTCGTGACTTTGACGTCATCCTGGGCATGGACTGGTTAGAGGCTCACTCAGGTGTGGTGGATTGTCAGCGGTAGACCGTTCAGTTTGAGATATCTGGAGTGCCTGTTCTCTACTTCTGAGGTATCCAGTCTACCCGTCGACCTTTTATTTCTCTCTGTAGCGCTCGTCATCTGATCCACGATGGTTGCGTAGCATATCTTGCTTCTTTTTGTTGTTCTGAGCCTAGCGGGTCATCGATTTTTGATGTGCTTGTTGTTTGTGAGTTCTCTGATGTTTTTCCAGAGGATCTACCTGGGTTATTGCCTGAGTTTGAGGTAGAGTTCTCCATTGAGCTTTTGCCTGGTACAATGCCTTTGTCTAAGGCACCTTATCGAATGGCTCCGGTTGAGTTGCGCGAGCTGAAGCGCCAGTTGCAGGAGTTGCTTGAGCTAGGTTTCATCCATCCGAGTCGTTTGCCGTGGGGAGCGCCAATGCTATTCGTGAGGAAGAAGGATGGCAGCATGAGGTTGTGCATCAATTATAGGCAGCTAAACTAGGTAACATTGAAGAACAAGTATCTATTGCCGAGGATCGATGACTTGTTTGATCAGTTGCAGTCAGCCAGGGTGTTCTTGAAGATTGACTTGAGATCGGGGTACTACCAGTTGAGGATCAGAGAGTCAGATATTGGCATGACAACTTTCCGTTCGAGGTACGGTCACTTTGAGTTCGTCGTGATGCCGTTTGGGCTCACGAACGCACCCGCAACTTTTATGGATTTGATGCATAGGGTGTTCAGTGAGTACCTGGACCAGTTTGTGGTCATATTTGTAGATGACATTTTGGTCTAGTCGGCTTCAGAGGAGGAGCACGAGGAGCATCTGAGGATTGTGCTAAAGACATTGCGGAGTCACCAACTTTATGCCAAGTTCGACAAGTGCGAATTTTGGCTGAGGGAGGTGCACTTTCTCGGGCACGTGATCTCAGGTTCTGGTGTTGGAGTGGACCCTCCCAAGGTTGAGGCAGTGTTGTCTTGGGAGCAGCCCACTTCAGTGTCAGAGGTTCACGGCTTTCTGGGTTTGGCAGGCTATTATAGGAGATTCATCCAGGATTTTTCCAGGATTGCAGAGCCGTTGACCAGACTTGAGGCCAGATTTGTGTGGACTGAGGACTGCGAGCAGAGTTTCCAGGAGCTGAAGACAAGGTTGACTTCAGCACCAGTGTTGGTCTTGCCGTCAGGTAGCGGAGGTTTTGTGGTCTACACCGACGCGTCGAGGTCAGGTTTGGGTGCAGTGCTGATGCAACATGGTGGGGTCATTGCCTATGCTTCTCGACAGCTGAAGAAGCATGAGGAGAACTACCCTACCCACGACTTAGAGCTGGCAGCAGTGGTGTTCACTCTGAAGTTGTGGAGGGACTATTTGTACGGTGAGGCATTCGAGATCTTCACCGACCATCAGAGTTTGCAGTATATCTTCACTCAAAGGGATTTGAACTTGAGGCTGCGCAGATGGATAGAGTACCTGAAGGACTACGACCTTACCCTCTCCTATCACCCGGGAAGGGCTAACATCGTGGTAGATGCTTTGAGCAGGCGTGTTCACCTGAGTTTGTTGATGGTCAGAGAGTGGAGGCTGTTTGAGGATTTGTCCCAGGAAGTTTTCTACCCTTCAAGGCACAGAGACCATGCAGTGATGACCAGTTTGTCAGTTCGTCCGTCAGTGTACTGTCATGTGTTGGAGGCACAGTAGGAAGACTCAGAGTTGGCAGATATTTTGCAGATGCCAGATGTTGAGCTGGACGAGGACAGTGAGGTCAGGCTCAGAGGCAGATTGTACGTTCCCTGTGATGCGTGCTAGGCACTGTTATCAGAGGCACACTGGTCGAGGTATGCAGTTCATCTTGGTTCCACTAAGATGTATCATAACCTCAGGAGGTTCTTCTGGTGGCCAGGGAGAAAGAGGGGCGTGGCAGAGTTTGTCGCTCGTTGCCTTACCTGTCAGCTGGTGAATGCTGAGCGTCAGCATCCGGGTGGTGAGCTGCAGTCGTTACCCATTCCCGAGTGGAAGTGGGACGACATCACCATGGACTTTATGGTTGGTTTTCCCCCTACTTCACAGAGGCATGATGGTATTTGGGTGATTGTAGATCGGTTGACCAAGTCAGCGCACTTTCTTCCAGTCAGGATGTCCTGGTTAGTGGACAAGCTCGCCAGACTATATGTGGACCGAGTTGTTCCATTGCACGGAACCCCAGTTTCATTTGTTTTCGACAGAGATCTGAGGTTCACTTCTTGGTTTTGGCGCAGTTTGCAGAGAGCTCTTAGTACAGAGTTGAGACTGAGTTCAGCGTATCATCTGCAGTCAGATGGGCAGTCAAAGAGGACCTTTCAGACTTTGGAGGATATGCTGAGAGAGTGTTGTTTGGACTAGAGTGGCACCTGGGAGTCGCACCTTCCGATGGTAGAGTTTGAATACAACAACAGTTATCACTCGAACATTGGAATGGCACCATACGAGGCTTTGTATGGTCGGCCATGCAGGACACCACTTCACTGGTTCGAGGTCGGTGAGAGGCAGCTTTCTGGACTAGAGATGGTGCAGCAGTGTGCAGACACAGTCAGTCTAGTCAGGCAGAGGCTTCAGACAGCACAGAGTAGGTAGAAGAGCTATGCAGATGTCCGCAGGAGGCCGTTGCAGTTCAACATGGATGACCTTGTATTTTTACGGGTTTCTCCGACCAAGGGTGTTATGAGATTTGGCAGGAAGGGAAAGCTCAGTCCCAGGTATATTGGGCCTTTCCCTATCACAGAGAGGATTGGCGAGGTCATGTACAGATTGCGTCTTCCGGCAGAGTTGGTAGGGGTACACGAGGTCTTTCACGTGTCGCAGCTTAGGAGGTACGTTGCAGATCCATTGCACATGTTGGATTACTCACAGCTTGAGGTAGCGCCAGACTTGTCAGTGCCTGAGTACTCGGTCAGAGTTGTGGATCGCAAAGTGCAGCAGTTGCATATGAAGCAGATTCCACTAGTCAAGGTTGTTTGGGAGAACCGCGTTGGTGGAGAGGCCACGTGGGAGCACGAGGATGAGATGAGAGAGCAGTTCCCGTATTTGTTTGATTGATCTGTACGTTGTTTTCCCTTTTACGTTGCTTCCTGTTGAAATTCAGTTTCTCTCTAATTCTGAGGATGAAATTTCTTTAAGGAGGGTAGGATGTAAGACCCAGCCCTCATGGGCCCTTGGCCCTGTCCTCAGGGTCGCAACGGGGGAGCCCGTTGCGACAGGGTTTGTGTGGCGACACACCTGGCCGTAGTGTTCTGGTCGTAACAGAGGTGGGCATTGCGTTCTTGTTCCACCGTCTGAAGGAGACACGACTGCTTTTCTGACAGACTTGACCGCTGTCCTGTCTATCAGAACGGCCTTGTCGGGTGTCAGGTGCGTACAGCGTTGACGTGACCTGGTCAGCCGTTGCATTCTTGTTTCCCGATCTTCGAGGTTTGACCGCCTTTTGGTGTCATGCCGGGGGTGGCCGTCGCAACATGGTCGCGATGCCTAGGGGCATCGCGACATGCTCGTTGTCGCGCCAGGTCGACCCATCGTGTCTTGGGGCCCATCGGTTTAAAACCGAGGCCGGCGCCCCATTTCCCCCTCTCTCCCTTTCCTTCCTCTCCTTCCTTCTTCTCCTTCCTCTTCGAGTGAAGGGTTATGCGGAAATACACAATACGGTAATCTAGAAGGGGGGGTTGAATAGATTACGGCAATTTTAAACTATTGGTGGCTTCTTTTGAAAGCTACAGCGATCTTAATGAATCTTGATTAGAATTCAGTTAAGTATGAGACCGCTTGAGTTGATTTAAGTGAGAACAGAGAATCAAACGTGCGTATGAACACCGTGCCTACCAATCATCTATCGCAAAACGCGGACAAACCATAGAACACGATGATTTAAGGTGGTTCGGAGTACACAACTCGTGTATCCTACATCCACCGTCCACACACACACGCAGAAACGACTGCTTATGAGCGAGTTCAACACTACAACTCAACCACACACACGTTGTCTGATGAACCACGATCAGAACAACCACAAATACATGAATCAAGCACAAGGGATGCTCGAAACACAACCACACACACACACGATGGAATGGAAATTATGAAATGGAGAAGAATTGGGAATTAGGGAACAAATCCGGTTGGAATTCTTCTCGTGGATCGTCCAAACGCTCTTCAAACTTCAATTGGATGTAGATTGATTGATGTAGAAGGTTGAATTGATGACGATCCGGCTTCAGCTCCGCATAGATGGTGATTCCACGATGATCTGGGCGGAAGGTTGAAGCAGAGCAGCAATTTGGGGCTTTTCCTCTTGGTCCCTTGGAGGCTCTTGGATGGGAGGCTACTCTCTGCGAAAATGGCTCCAAAAGGATGCTTATATAGTGTTAGGTAAAGGTGGGGGTCGTGGAGGAAGGAAACACCCAAGTGGGGGCCGGATTTGGAAACTTAAAATCTCATGTTTCCGTCGTCTGTCGACAGGTGCACTTGCATCTGTCGACAGGCGCACTCAGGCTGAGAACTGGGTTTCAGGAAATTGAGTTTCTGAGTGTATCTGTCGACAGGCAGTTTGCATCTGTCGACAGATGCACTCAGGAATAGAAAACCTGAGCTCTGTCCTGGGTTGTCTGTGTGTATCTGTCGACAGGTAAATTGCATATGTCGACAGATGCACTCAGAGATGCAAACCTGAGTTCTGTCTGAGAATGACTGTATGAATCTGTCGACAGGCAGTTTGCATCTGTCGACAGATGCACCTCTTTGACAGATTTTTGTGCCTTTTGCTCATCTTTTCAATGCCTCTTCAAAGTTCCATCTTTCATGCTTGTACACCTACATGCAAATACATTGTTAGTGATGTACATTGTATGATTTAGAAATGTTTAACTCAATCACTTTCATGGTGTTTTTCATGTTAGTTAACACATCAATTTTGCATTAAATCAATGTTCAAGAATGTTAATGTGATCATCAAAAACATGATATATGGAAAACCCAACAATCTCCCCCTTTTTGATGATGACAAAATATTCAATTGATGCATATATTGATGTTCTCCCCCTTTTTGACAACATTCAAAAGGTCAAGTCATGCACATTTAGAGACAATTAAACATGAACTGAGTTTTCATTGATTTATCATTGAAATTTCACAGTACATTTGATAATCATTACATGACTCAATAAAAGGAAAGGGAAATAACATGAAAAACAAAAGATGACAAGACAAGTGAGACTAATTCCCATCTAAGACTCTTAGTGACCTCTAATGACCCTGAGACCCTCTATTCATCGTCATGTCCAGCAGGAGGAGGGTGATAGGATCCATCTCTCTCGGAGTAGAGGTGGTCAAGCCGGTCATCTAAAGTGTTGAGGCGAGCGTCCACTTGATCAAATCTTGACGTCATCCGAGCAAATCCTGAAATCATTTCTTGATGGATTTGTGCCAAGTAATCATGAACAGATTGTTGTGGAGGCACAGGTACATCATCAAACTCTTGAGCTTGGTCAGGCATTTGCTCATCTTGAGGGTCTTCATCACTGCCCTCATTTGCTTCATCATCTTCATTGTCTTCTTCACCGGTTGACACTTCAGCTCCTTGTGGTTCCTTTCCCTTGAGAGTCCTTGTGACGACGCCGTCTACAATTTTGTAGCCCATGCGGTTGGCGGCGGTGAGGTCGAAGGCACTTCGCGATTTTAGTGAGATGAGCTCACTAGGAGGGATAGGAATGCCAAGGAAAATAAGAAGAGAAGTGATGGGGCATGCATATGGCATTGATCTTTTGGTGTTAGAGAAACACCGACGGATGAGGCTTATCATGAGTTCAGGGAGATTGATTTCTTGACACTTGAGGAAAAAGATAAACAAGGATTTGTGGACCTCGGTGACTAACTCTCGACTTCCATCCTTCGGGACGATCAAGGTAGTGAAGATGTGGTGGATCATCTGGATCAAAGGAGGAAAGGAGTTGGCGTTGAGACGAGCAATCTCCTTGGTAGTGTCATAGGGTTCCAATGTCAGAAGCTCATAGTACTCAGAAGCGGAGGGAGTGTAGTTGAAGATTTCAACTCCTGAGTTTGGGATTTCAAGGGCTGTGGAGATAAGATTGGCAGTGAGGCGAAAACGAGTGCCTCTCACCGAAGAGTAGAGATCGCCCTGGTCGGAAAGCCCTAGGTTATTGTAGAACTCGGAGACGACAGTGGGAGAGTATTGGAGGTGGGAGTACAAGAAGGATGTCAAGTGGGTGTATGTGCAAGACAAAAATTCATATCCATTAAGATGAAGACATGACACAAATCTAAAATGATTTTGAATTAAAAATGATAAGTTCTTTAATTAGATCATGAGGAACACAAATCACAAAAACCAGTGAAAATTAAATAACTCTTTTGATTAATGCCGTTGAAGAGAAACATGCATTTAAATAGAGATGATAGTCAGATGACAATTGAATTAAATGGCCACAAGAACGTCTTACCGAAGAAACACATTGGACTTGACACAAAAATTTTCGGAGGCTTCACTCTATTTCTGGTATGATTTTAGAATCTTTAAACAACGAAGATGGAAAAGAGTGGCAATGAGGAGCACTTTCACTTTTTCATGTGAAGGTAGACATTTGAGATGCCAATACCCCCAGTTACTCAATGTGAGTGTCCATCAAGCCATTGTATAGAGATAATGAAACAACCTTTTGACGCGAAGACCGACATTTGTGATGCCCATGTCCCCGGTTACTTAGTCAATTTCATCATTGCTCTACCTCCATCCCACCAAGAGATATAACTTTGATTGAACCGAAGAAATAGGTAGCTTTTCTCCCCTTTATTATTATTATTTTTTTTTTTTGCTTTTCGTCAAGTACATGAGATTTCTTTAGGCAAGTTGTAATGTAGAACATTAAATTCAAGAGTTTTCTGAGTTTTCAAATCATTTTAGATTCATGTTTAACGACAAGGGAGTTATTCAAAAGAGATGTTTAAAAATCATTTGGTTTGATCATTGTGTTCAAAATGATCTAAAAAGACCTTAATCAGGTTATGCATCAAAAAACATTTAGACTTGGTTCATGATTTTGACATGAAGTGGATATGAAGGGTTATATTGCACACAAACAAACCAAGGTTTACCTTTAAATCAAGTAAGGAACACTTTTCTTGAAAAGTATGAAGAAGGATTTGAAAAATAAGGAAGAATGTGTGTATCTGTCGACAGAAGAAGTCTGTCTGTCGACAGATGCACACAGACTGAGGAGTTGAGGTTTCTGTCAGAACAAGACTGATTGTATCTGTCGACAGATGGAATGTGTCTGTCGACAGATATGAACAGAGTGGATTTTTCTGGTTTCAGATTGATTGCACATTGAGTTCAAGGAAGTGAGAATTTAACAAGTAGACGTTGGAAGAGTTTCCTCAGAAAAAACTCAACAATCCTTAACTTACTCCCCCATAGTGTGTGCACGTGTTGACACGACATCTAAGCAAGGATTCACACAAGCATTTGATACAAAACAAACATGATTATTTAAAGAAAGTAACACACAAGCACATGATCACAAAAAAACATTGTTTGATGGAGTTAACATGATAAAATGTAAGGAAACTAAAAATCCTATGTGAAGTACAGGACCTTTATATGTAATGGGACTATGGATACTTGGCGGAGAATATTTCCTCACGCATGATGATAGTTTCCAAACAAGCCGAACTTGTTCTTCCACAGTTCACCATTTGATATACCACATAGTCATTCACACATAAAGAGCATGTACTCCAATATGGAGAGTTAGTTTCATTGCATTTTACACAAACCCAATTCTCTTCTTAAGGATGTGAATCTATCTTCAGACAAGGGTTTGGTGAAAATATCAGCCAATTGTTTTTCTGTGGGAATGAAAATGAGTTCCAAGGTTTTATTGGCAACTTCATCTCTCAAGAAATGATGACGGATTTCTATGTGTTTAGTCCGTGAGTGTTGGACAGGGTTTTTTGAAAGATTGATAGCACTTGTGTTGTCACATAGGATAGGTGTGCATCCAATTTGAAAATTATAGTCAGCTAACTGACTTTTGATCCACAACACTTGAGCTGCACAACTTCCTGCAGCGACATATTCTGCCTCTGCAGTGGAGAGTGCAACTGAGTGTTGTTTCTTGGATGCCCACGAAACCATGCAACCGCCAAGGAATTGGCAATATCCACTAGTGCTTTTTCTATCGATTTTACATCCAGCATAGTCAGCATCAGAATATGAAATCAAATCAAAGCTACTGCCTGCTGGGTACCAAAAACCCAAATTGCATGATCCGGAGAGATATCGGAAAATTCTCTTGACTACAATTAAATGACTTTCCTTTGGACTAGATTGATATCTAGCACAAAGGCAAACACTGAATTGAATATCCGGTCTACTTGCAGTAAGATAAAAGAGTGAGCCAATCATACCTCGGAAGTGCTTTGCATCTACCGGTTTACCTTTCTCATCATTTTCCAATTTGATGCTTGTGCTCATTGGGGTGGAGGCCGGTTTAGCTTGCTCAAATTGAAATCGTTTGAGAAGCTCTTTGACATACTTTTCTTGATTTATGAAGAATCCGTCTTTATGTTGTTTCACCTGCAAACCAAGAAAGAATTGAAGCTCCCCCATTAGACTCATCTCAAATTCACTGTGCATGTGTTTAGAAAATTCTTCACACAGTGAAGGGTTAGTAGAACCAAATATGATATCGTCCACATAAACTTGAACAACAATTATGTGATTGCGAACTTTCTTAGTGAAGAGTGTTTGGTCTACTTTACCTCTTGAGTAGTTCTTGCTTACCAGAAAATTGCTTAGTCTATCATACCAAGCTCGAGGTGCCTGTTTCAAACCATAAAGAGCTTTGTGCAATTTATACACATGGTTAGGCATTTCAGAATTTTCAAAAACTGGTGGTTGAGAAACATAGACTTCTTCTTTGATATAGCCATTTAAGAAAGCAGTTTTAACATCCATTTGATAGAGTTTGAACTTATGGGAGCATGCATATGCCAATAAAATTCTGACTGCTTCTAACCTGGCTACAGGAGCAAAGGACTCTTCAAAGTCTACACCAAATTCTTGACTATATCCTTTTGCTACGAGTCTTGCTTTATTTCTGATCACTTTTCCTTCTTCATTAAGTTTATTCCTAAACACCCATCTAGTTCCTATGATAGAGATTTCAGGGGTTTTAGGAAATTGAGTTTCTGAGTGTATCTGTCGACAGGCAGTTTGCATCTGTCGACAGATGCACTCAGGAATAGAAAACCTGAGCTCTGTCCTGGGTTGTCTGTGTGTATCTGTCGACAGGTAAATTGCATCTGTCGACAGATGCACTCAGAGATGAAAACCTGAGTTCTGTCTGAGAATGACTGTATGAATCTGTCGACAGGCAGTTTGCATCTGTCGACAGATGCACCTCTTTGACAGATTTTTGTGCCTTTTGCTCATCTTTTCAATGCCTCTTCAAAGTTCCATCTTTCATGCTTGTACACCTACATGCAAATACATTGTTAGTGATGTACATTGTATGATTTAGCAATGTTTAACTCAATCACTTTCATGGTGTTTTTCATGTTAGTTAACACATCAATTTTGCATTAAATCAATGTTCAAGAATGTTAATGTGATCATCAAAAACATGATATATGGAAAACCCAACACCGAGCTCTCTCTTCTCCGGTGGTTTCTCGGCATCCTTGAGGTGCTCGTGGTGGAAAGTGACGCCCCGTTCGTGCAGGCGGCGTGATCGTGGAGCTTGGAGCGAGGAGGAGGTGGCCATTCTGACGTGAAGGCCCCAATGGGTCGGCTCTACTCTTGGAGGTAGGGACCCTTGAATCCTCTCATCCTAGCATGCTCCCTTTCCCCTTGAGAATGTGGTTTCTCTGTGATTTAGGGTCGTGGGGGTGTGAGAATCATGCTCGTGTTGAGTGAGGATTCCATTAAGCGTAGATTCGTTGTAATCCATGTTTTATGGGGTTTGGAGGGTGGTATGGCTTGATTAGAGGTTCTCATAGTGTTTCCCATGCTCCCCTCCTCCTATTGGCATGGTTTGTACCGGTTTTGGGGCGGTTCTTGGGAGAACTGCATCGAGACGCCCCTCGACTGAGAACGCGACCTGTATAGAGGTCGCGATGATGTCGCGACCGGCTAGGCCTCCGTGACATCATCGCGATGCTCTATTGTGTCGCGACCATGTCGCGGCAGGTTAGCCTGTCGCGATAGTGTCACGACGGCTCGATGCGTCCCGACTACAGCAGAGATAGGTAAGTCTTGCAGAGTTCCATTTTCTGTGGAGTCTTTGCCGTTTCCGCTTCATACTGTACCCGTGGCACCAGTGCTAGTTCCCTAGTACGGTCCTACACTAGTCGTTCGCCCGGTGCTCGGCACTTGAGGGCTTGTCCCGTGAAAGTGGTTGTTACCATTGCCTGAGACCCCCGTCCCCGTGCGCCTATTAACAGAGTACTCTGGGCGGCAGGCGTGCTTGAGTCATGAACTCTGGAGCGGAGGGGAAAATGGTGGTTAGGATAATGACGTTGAGTCGTTTGCAGAGCTCTCACTCATTTGGAGTCCTTCCCAACGCAGGCCAATCAGTCCTTTTCTCACTGCCTGCTCTTTGCAGCCCCAGAACCGCTTAGAGAGGCTAGGCGTGGGACTGTAGTCCGGCCAGACTACGACGGTTACTATTGTGCTACTTTGTGTTCTTGCCTCACTCTGACGAGACATGGAGGTTTGGACCTGGGTCAAGGATAAGACGTCAGTGGACACACCTGACTGGTTGAATAGTGGTAGTGTTTTCCATAGCTAGTGTCTCTTGTCCAGGTAGGGTTTACTCCGCCTGTGTTACCAGCCGTGTGGTGGTCACGACGTGCAGTCGTAAGGAGTTTCCGACTGTAGTGTTTTTCGTACCGCGTTAGTTAGTAGTTTGCTTCTGTACTTTCCTATGTAGGTAGAAGATATATTGTTGTTATTAATAATTGTATATATAGATATATATATATATATATATATATAGATATAGATATATATCTATATATATATATATAGATATATATCTATATATATATATATATATATATATATATATATATATATATAGTGTGTGTGTTCTTCTGCCTGTTAGAGCCAGTAGGAGATTGGTAGTCCCTACTGAGCTTCTGTTGTGAAGCTCATCCCTTCCTTTTCCAGGTGAGACTTCTCAGCAGCAGCAGGGCGCGCGTCGGGCGGAGGAGACGGGATGGTAGTCATCGTCCCTTTAGCTAGCAGTGGTTTCCCCTTTCAATTGTATGTCACCCTCGGGGTATGCCCATAAGGGACTTGTTCTTCCCCTGTCTTTACTTGTACTAGTGTGTGTTTTGGGACTGTACCTAGAGCGATATGCAGCGGTCTCGCTCTTCTTTCTACTTCCGCGTGTGTGCTTCTAGTTAGTAGTTGACGTTTATTCCCTTTACATATTCTGTTAGACTTGTATTATAGCCCTTTCGGGTCCCCGGATCCGTGGGTGGTGATCGCGAAAATTGGGTCCTTGGCTTGGGCCGAGGGTCGGGTTCTCGCGGTTGTTACAGCCACTACAAGTTTTTGGTGCTTCCCTTTGGTCTGACCAACGCACCCGCAATGTTCATGGATTTAATGAACCACATGTTCAGGCCATACTTAGATAGCTTTGTGCTAGTGTTCATTGATGATGTGTTGGTCTACTCTCTAGATGAGGCTTCATAGAGAGGGCACTTGAGGATAGTACTAGAGGTTCTACAAGAGCACAAGCTATACGTCAAGTTCAGCAAGTGCGGCTCTAGATGAGCGAGGTTCACTTCCTTGGGCATGTCATCTCATGCGCCGGAGTTGCAGTTGATCCAACGAAGGTTTAGGCTGTGCTTTAGTGGGAGACTCCAAGGACACCTTCAGAGATCATCTAGCTACTACTGTCGGTTCATAGAGGGCTTTGCATCCATTGCAGTGCCTTTGACCAAGCTGAGCAAGAAAGGCATCAAGTTCATGTGGTCCGAGGAGTGTGAGAGCACTTTCCAGGAGCTGAAGACAAGGCTAACATCCACACCCATGTTGATCTTGCTAAGTGGTATAGATGGTTTTGCGATCTAATCAGACGCTTCACAGATAGACCTTGCTTGTGTACTGATGCAACATGGTAAGGGAGTCGCTTATGCTTCTCATCAACTAAAAGAGCATGAGCTAACTATCTGACCCATGACTTGGAGCTAGTAGTTGTAGTCCATGCACTGAAGATCTAGGGACACTATTTTTACAGTGTCAGATTCGATGTGTTCACAGACCACAAGATCTAGTTAAACCCACAACAGAGGACATGGATTGAGTTCCTGAAGGACTATGACTTCGAGCTACAGTACCATCTAAGAAAAGAGAACGTCGTAGAAGATGCACTCAGCAGGAAGAGGACCATGTTGCAGTAGGATTGTAAGATGCTGGAGGATGCAGCGTGTGCCATGACCGAGTTAGAGCCATAGCTATGCCAGGCATTTACGGTGCAACTATCCATCAGATCTACCGTTCTGAACAGTGTTGTGGGACAACAGAGTAAGGATCCCAAACTATAGGAGATGGTAGGTAAGGAAGGCATTCCTCGAGATGAAGATGGTGTGATCAGATTCCAACACACAGTTTGTATGGCAAACATTGTAGAGGTCAAGAAGCAAGTGCTAGAAGAAGCCCATAGGTCAAGGTTCTCCGTACATCTAGGCAACACCAAGATGTATCAAGACTTGAAGAGGTCCTTCTAGTGACTAGAAATGAAAAAGAACGTGGTAGAATTTGTGGCTTGATGCATGGTGTGTCAGCAGGTGAAGGCCAAGCATTAGAGACCATCAGGCTTAATGTAGAGGATGGAGATTTCGTTGTGGAAGCAGGAAGTAATCACCATGGACTTCACAACGGGTTTGCCCAGATCAGCTGGGGTAATGACCCGATTTTGGTGGTTGTAGATTGTTTCTTCAAGTCTACTCACTTCTTGCCTATGAGGAAAAAGCAGTCTGTGGAGAGTTTGGCGAGCCTGTATAACATTGTGAAGTTGCATGGTGTGCCAAAGTCTATTATCTCAGACAGGGATCCGCAGTTCACATTGAGGCTTTGGCAGGGTCCACAGGAGAAGATGGGTTTGTAGCTGAAGCTCAGTTCATCTTTCCACCAACAGACAGATGGGTAGTCTAAGAGAACTATTCAGACGCTCAAGGACATGTTGAGAGCGTGTGTGCTTGATTGGAAGGGAGATTGGGAGCGTCACCTACCTCTTGTAGAGTTTGCCCATAACAACAACTTCCACGCTAATATAGGCATGGCCCCATTTGAGGTGTTGTATGGTCGGCCCTATAGGTCTCCATCATGCTGGGAGTAGACTTGCGACATGTAGCTAGTTAGACCAGATTTGGTTCAGAAACATCTAGCAAGATCCAGTTGATCAGGCAAAGGTTGACTGCAACGTAGGATAGGCAGAAGAGCTACGCTGACAATAGGAGGAAAGACCTAGAGTTCGATGTTGGCGAGCACATGCTCCTTAAGGTGTCACCTACCAGAGGTGTGGTTAGGTTTGGCAGGCATGGGAAGTTGAGTCCGAGATACATCAGTCTGTTCGAGATTCCCAGGAGAATTGGCAGCGTAGTGTACGAGTTGGCGTTACCTCCAGCATTGGCATGTGTGCACCCAGTGCTCCATGTGTCCATACTGAGAAGATACATATGACATCTGTCACATGCCATCAGCTATGAGCTAGTCAAGTTGCAGCCAGACTTGTCCTACGTGGAGCAGGCTGTGGCGATTTTGGATCACAAGGTGCAACAATTAAGAAACAAGTCGATCACGTCGGTGAAGGTATTGTGGAGAAACTTCTCACGAGAGGAGGTGACGTGGGAACTCGAGGAAGCCATGAAGAAGTAGTACCCTTACTTGTTTGGTTAGTATCCTTCACTCTAACATCAAGGATGGAGTTTCTTTAAGGGGGAAATGGTGTAAGACCAGAGGTTTTTAGATTGTACTTGCTTGCCTTGTTCTGTGTTGTTCCATGCTTGTTCTTGCCAGCCCCTCTTGATAGTAGTCTCAAGTGCCGTTAAGTTGTGTTAACGACGGTAGTCTATCATGCCATCTACTTTCTGAATTTTTAGATTTTTACGAATTAGGAAAGTCGACGACATAATCGATCTCCTTCTACTTACTCTTAGCAGCGACCAATTGTGATGTTAAGGTTTCTACGTATGTCTAGTTTCCTAAATCGATTCAGCTCCGATTTCTTTGTGGATAGACTAGGAAAGGGTTTAGGGGTTTGTTTCCTCTTATGACCATGACCCAAAGCCCTATAAATAAGGTTCGTCTTCATGAGAGGAGGACCTTTGGCTCATTAGGGTTCGGAGAGAGTTTTTGTAAGGGAGAGAGAGCAGAGTTCTAGGAGCTTGTTCGCCCATAGCAGAGGCTTCCTCAACCTAAACTAGGGAAGGAGGCGTGCTTCTAGATGTGTGGAAGATGTGGATTTGTGTTGTAAATGTCCAAGAGGGCTGAGGTAGTTGAATCAAGCCGAGGAAGATCACCTCTTTGGCTTGGCCGGGGGGGGGGGGGGGGGGCGATTCATTGACCCAATTCAATTTTCATGGAGTTTTTTGGAGGCAAGTAACTTAGAGGTTTCATTTGTATACCTATCATGTAGGGTTTCATGATTTTTGTCAATTTTTACTTCGAGTCTCAGACCCCTGAAGTTCTATTTGTTTTGGTGTCGATCTGCATGTTCTATAAACAAGAACTTGACGACAGCATGTGTCGCCATCTAGTTCTTGGGTTGACGACAATCGGTGTTGCCGCCAACATCCCTTAACGACAACACCCTTGTCGTTAAGTTCTTCTGATTTGTTAGAACTTAGTTTTGACTGTGATGAGGGATTATACGGGTTTTATGCGTGGTTTTTGTGATGTATGAGTCTTGAAATGATGTGGTAAATGGAGTAGAAAGGTATATGCATTTCAAGTATTTTTTGGGTATTTAAGTTATTTTTTGGAATTTTTTATGGGCAAATTGCATGTTTAAGGGAATTAATTCTCGAAAATAGCTATGTCATGATTTAATGAGTGAAATATTTTCTTATAAAATTAGGGTTATTGTGACCACATTTCTATTAGGGTTATTGTGACCACATTTCTATGTGGCTTTAATTCAAATTACCTCTATTAGACCTATATTTTTTTAGACTTATTGCAATAAATGACTGAAATTTGTTTTAATTGAAATAAATAGTTATTTTTTGCTGAAAATTCTGAAAAAGGAGGCATATGATATATTCCATGTTTTCAATTTATGATAAAAGTTTAAGCATTTTTGACATAAGATTCTATTATTATGGTTTTGTGATGAATAAATGACCATATTAAGCATGTTTAATCTAAAAATAATGAGATTATGTGCGTTAGTATTATTTAGGTTCTGTTAAGCATGATTTATCACTGTTGGACAATAACATGTATTTCGGTAAACTGAAACATATGTTCATGGCATGGGCATGTGAGCATGGGAGTAAGTGCATGAGGAATATGAGTTAAAGTGAATAGTTAATGTGTTAATATGAAATTAATGTGCCAAAAGACACTGCTACCATAGAAGTTGTGGATTCATACTGTGGAGAATCCCCTATGGGAAGGCACAATATGTTATGTGATACTTCGTGTGCAATAGGGTGAAATTCTGGAGGTGGACAAGTACCACTGGTTAGAGCCTGAAGCTTCCTGTCTGTAGTACAACCACTGACTGGCTGAGGACTGGAACACGTTGCTGTTGTTGTACCACAATTGCCTCCTTTCTATCCTACCTTTGGAATGGTACTGCTGATCTTTTCTAAGCTGATTTCTTTTCCTCGAGATACTGCTCCATCTCGCTCTCTTGCCTGCATGGCACGTTAAGCACCTCCTCCATGGTCCTGTGGTCGAAGGCCACAAGCCTGGTTCTAAGTGATGGTTTGAACCCCATCACGAACTTCTTTGCCTTCTTATGATCACTTGATACGATGTGGGGAGCGTACTTGGAAAGCTTGGCGAAGCACGCCTCATACTCTAGAATAGTCATGGAACCTTGTGTCGAGGTAAGGAACTCTTGTTCCATCTTGTCCTGGATGTACTCTGGGATGAACTTGGCCTCAAAGAGTGTAGTGAACTCAGCCCAAGTCACCTTTTGCTCTCCATCTCCAAACCAGGTACATAGCACTGAGGCCCACCAAACACTTACTCTCTCATGCAAAAGATACAATTTAATAAGAATCATCCAAACAAAAAAGCAACCCACATATAAATCCATATCTTCTAAGTACCTGAAGCATGTAGGTTGTGTAGAGAAACATGCGTGGGAATCTAATGTGTAGCGAAAATGAAGTTTAAAACAAGCTAATCACATTTCCCACAAGAACTTATCAGACTGGGATGATGTTTGGGTGCATGACTCTTATGCAAACCATTCAAGGGTGAGACATTCTCACCCAAGGGAGCTCGTACATCTCCTGAAGTGCAAAACTGGTCCTACGGATGAAGGAGCCCACGCGACCTCCCTCTAGTGGTGTTCACACAGTGGTGATTGACGATGACTCCTCCTCCTCACATCAACATCTCCTATCCTCTGGGGTGCGGCTCCCAAAAACACCAAACAGCAGTAGCGAGCAAGCCGTAGCAACAGGAGTAAGCCAGCAACAAAAGAGAGCTCACGGCTCTCTCTTATGTTTCTTTTCTCACCTTGGAAGAGAGTAGGAGAGAGAGAACAAAAGAAAGAGAAAGGAGGAGAGGGAGGGTTCTGGTTGTGAAGAGCTCAACCTGTAGCTCTTCACAGACCCCTTCTCCTAAATAGAGGGAGGTTTTCAAACCCCCACACGGCTCGCACGTCGTGTGGTCATGCTATCTACGAATCGGAATACGATTAGCCATACCTGTCTTGACGAAAAGACAGGATGTCGCCAAGTTGTCTTAGAGACATAGGTCACTGTCGCCAAGATAGTCTTGGAGACAATCGATCTTGTTGCCAGTCATCTTGGCGATGTTGGCCCTCTTGATATGGCAGCAAGACTAACCTAGTGGGAGGGGGGGGGGTGAATAGGAAATCTGAAAATGGAAACAAAAATTCACCACTTGAAAATGTTTGGTTAGTATAGATAAACGTGTGCAAAGGAAGTAAAGAGCGCGGAAGCAAGCACACAAGGAACACAGAAATTTATCCTGGTTTGGCCCTTCCAAATGAAAGTCCTACGTCCAGTCCCTAAGTAAACTCTTGGAATTTCACTAAACACCAAGGATAGAGTCCCCCTTAAGGACAGACAACACCTAGCCCCTGCTGGTCTTCTTCTCTTTCTCGGTCAAGAAGGCAGCCCACTTCTTTTATAGGCTCAGAAGCAAACCTGCGGGAACAAACCCCAGCGTGGTTACACCACCAGACACAAGTTGGTCTTTTTGTATTTTCGGGTAAGAAGGCAACCCACTGTTTCACCTTAGCCAGGTGCTTTTTTCAAGAGCTCAGAAGCAACTCACTGGTACACACCCCAGCAGGTCTTCCCTTCAAATAAGGGAAACACTGGTACAGACCCCAATTGGTTACCACCAGGCACAAGCTGGCCTTCCCTTCTCAACAAGGGGAACGCTTGCACAGTAAGCCTTCTCTTCCAACTGAAGAGGAAAACTTCTTTACATAGAAGCAAGGATTTGAAGCCCTTAGATCAAGCTCAAGATATATAACAGAAAATGCTTGATATGAGACTGAGCCTAAGAAGGAAAGAGTTTACAAGACAAGACTCTCCGTAGGCTAAACCCCTAGCTCTCTCTCTCTTAAATACACAAAGACACACAGAGAGAGAATGAGGAAGAAGGAAGACGGCTTCAATGCTTCAGCATGAATGAGCTCGAGCTCTCTTCCTTTCTTACTTGAGTGTGTTGGATGCTCACTCGATGCACACTCCTTGAATGATCTTCAGGTTTGCACACTTGTTTCTTCTTCTCTTGCTTCTCCCTTTTATGGAGTAGCTTGATCAGATCCATTGACAGATAGCCACTGGAGTTTCTTGGCTCTCTTATTCTTCTTCTGCTCTCCTTCTGTTGAGTCTAAAGGATGTCTTTCTTGTGCCTACTCGCTATTTGGAATGAAGGAAAATGTTTTAGCTGGTGCGCAATTCCAAGGATGCCAGTAGCAGGTCCAAGATGTTGACTGTGTGTAGAGGTGGACCTGTAGACATTAAATGCAAGGTAGATGATTAGACTCGCGACGTCTTTTGTCAAATGGCTCATACCTCTTTTTGTCTTCTGTCTGTGTTTCCTACAGATAGCTAGAAATAGAAGGTTAGGTGCTTTTCTTTTGTTACAGGAGAGAGGAATTCTCTTTTGCCTTCTGTCCGTGTTTTCCTGTTGGCACCTTGCTGTAAGACCTTTTTATCTGTCAAAGAAATGACAAGATAAGAGTTAGAAAGTCATTTGAATTTTCATTGGGTGCCAAAGGTATTTTGAAACATTTGAAGTGAGAGGTAATTGATGTCTTAAGGTAGTTGATGTTTAAGTTAAATGACAATCGATGTTTCAGAGGCAATCAATGTTTCATAAAGGTAATCGATGTTTAATAAGGGTAATCGATATATAAGACAATCGATGTTTGAGACAATCTATGTTCATGCAATCGATGTGAAAGTATAATCGATGTTCATGCAGTCGATGTTTATGCAATCGATGTTTAAGTATAATCGATGTTTGATTTATAACAGTAATTGATATTTAAGTGAAGCAGTCGATGTTATGAGGCAATAGATCTGTAAAGAGGTAATTGATGTTCAAAAGGTAATCTATATTCAAGAAGTAATCGATGTCCAAACAACGTAATCGATGTTTGAACATAATCGATGTTCATGTAATCAATGTTCATGTAATCGATGTTCATGTAATCGATGAGGAGCTTCGACAGGAATCAAAATACAATGCAATCAGTCGAAGTGGAACTTCGGATATGACAAAGTGTAACTTTGTATATGACGAAGTGGAACTTTGGATGTACACAAATTAACATTGTCGGTCGAAGCTGAAACACATAGTCAGTCGAAGTGAACTTCGTATATAACTTCACATATGACGAAGTTAGCTTCGGATATGACGAAGTAGGACTTCGACTGATCACGACCAAAAGCATGCATGACAAAGTGCCAACTTCAGATATGATGAAGTGGACTTTGGATATGACGAAGTAAGCTTCAACTGAACATGATAAAAACATACATGATGAAGTGAAGCCTCGGATAAAACATGTTATTTTTTATGCATAGATAATCTTGAAAAATGGTAATAAATATATTCATGTTATTTATGATAATCATGAGGTTTTGTTATCACCAAAATAAAAGGATAAAATATAGGAGTGGTTCAACAGGCGACAATCAACTTTGCTGCCAGGACCATCCTGGTAGCAATCGATCTTGTCGCTAGGACCATCCTGGTGACAATTGATCTTGTCTCCAAGACCATCCCGGTGACAAGCTGTCTTGTTTCCATTTTCGGTAAAAAAAGAGCCTATTGGATAACTCTTATCCAATCTTCTATCATCATCCACCTTTCGTGTGTGAGCCTCTAGGCCCAATATTGAGCTGGCTATAAGTTGCACCTGTCAAAACTCCTTCTGACTCAGTGAATCATTATCTCCATAATGATTCACACAACTCATCAACTATAGACACACCAAGCTACTATTCCATAGTCCCCAGACTGTACAGGGGATCAAACCCATTGGACCTTTTTGCCCATAGTTATCATGTGCCTATAGTCCCTCATCCATCTAATATCCCAGAGACCGTATATAAGGCATGGTACTATCAGGCCTATATGAAATCCATTCGATTCTTACTCTTATCGGATTCTTCCAGAGAACTCCTTCTCTCTCAATCTGATTGACCTTGGCCAGAGATTTGTCTGAGCAAGAACACATAGGATATTCCTCTCATGATACTGAGGGTAGATGATCCTTTATTGACATACAGTTGCCTTCGTAAGGTTGGCTACCATTCCCAATAACCGACTATACTAGACCTAGAACCTTCAGACCTATAAATTTGACATCAAAGAATGAAGTACTTAAATAAGGTATCCTTGGTGTCTCAAGTCCAAGGACTTGTTACATTACTAGGACCACAGAATCGATGTCTGACATTCAAGTATCATCAACCATACAACATTTTGAGAGTGAATCCTTTAGTGAACTCATCCTCGAATGAGCACCTACACCATACCCCTATTGTCTCCACACAAGTAGCTATAAGACCAGCTACCCCCATCATATGGACGGGTATACATCACACTAGTATGTCTAGTTATCTTGATGCCCTTCTTGAGTAACCTATGACCAGGAATATTTAGGATCTGTGTTTAAAGAGGATAGGTCTCATTATCATGATCTCATCATGATCCTAATCCTCATTACACAAACCCATGGATATCACAATATATAAACATCATCCTATATATGTAATGTAGAGTGAAAAAATATCATTACTATTATTACCAAAAGAGATTAGTACAAGATTATAAGTGCCATCACTAATGTGAGTTGGCTTACAGGGCACTCATAACTAGCAGGTTGCTAGGCTCACTTTATCCACTTCCGCACACTTGATAGCACGAAAGATTTTCTCCACCTCCCTCAGCCAACTCTCTACTAGAAAAGGCTGATTCTCCCCCCTAAAAGTGGGTGGAGCCATCCTCTTGAACCTTTTTATGATGGATGAACCACCATGTCCAAACTCTTGAGGAACTAAAGTTGGAGCCTGAGCCTACAAACAACATATAACATACAACACATAAGCAAGCATACACACATAACAACTCCAACCCAAACAATGCCAACTTGCACCTGCAATTGAGCTTGTAGCACTGCCTGAGTCTACACCTGCGTCTACATTGCCTGGACTAAGCCTTGCATGAACATGCCATAGTCCACAATTGGTGGTGGTGGAGGCACAGGGGGACCCTGCTACATTGGGGGTCTACTTCTAGCCCCTCTCCTCATGCCTTTAATTGTCCTCACGAGCATGGGCAACATGCCTACCATGACTCGCCATTGCCTGCAAAACAAGCAACTCATTCGGATGTAGTTCAGAATCCTATCCGCTTTTATCTATCTTCAATTAATCATTAATTGTTTTCTAATTATCACATACATGGACTAGTTTCTATAAAGACTTTGAGATATAACATGGTGATGGCTTATTTATGTACAATCTCAACTTGCAACTCTGATGCCAATCTCCGTAACGGCCCTCTTCATGCTGACATGATTATATCAATCCACATTGGGATAAAGAGTGACGTCACAGTGGGACATGTACCCAGTACTACTAAACAAGTAGAGATGTACACAAATAACAAATAGTAGAATAGTAGAAACAAGTAAATATCTTATTCCATCACCACATACCAATCTCACAATCTACATAGTTGCAAAAGAAATAACAATTGTCCACAAATAACTAAGTCTATAATGTCCATAATACAATAATGTCTTATGTACTAAGTAAGAGAAAAGTAACAAAAGCTCTAAAAGTAGCACTCCACTCCACAAGCTACTCCTCTTGCTCGGAGTTGCTTCTTGCTAGCTTCTCTGTCTCTAAAGCATCTGTCTCACCTGTATCATTTAGCAAGTATGCGTTTAGGTAATAGACTCAACAAGCAAATCATGGTCACATTCACATACTTATCACATACACTCTAACATAGCATGAACAAGTAAACTAACACATCCTCACCTAGCAATTAAACAAGTAACACAAACACGTTTGAACTTAAATCACTACACATGATTAACTAATGACACTTGATATTCATAACATGATTCACACTCATAAGACATGCTTTCACATAATCACATGATCAAAATATAACACATGCCAACACCTGATACAAAGATGACATATTACTCATTGTTGAACCATTCTTATATTCTATCCCTTTGTTTTGGTGATAACAAAAACTCATGTTTATCATAAATTCTATAAATATATTTAATAATATTTTATCTTATAATTATTATGAATTTATTTATTATTTCTTTTCAAAATAAAGATTTACTTTTCAACTGGCCACAAGTCGAAGTTAGACTTCGACTGGTGAAGGTCTCTAGTCACAAGTCGAACTTAGAATTCAACTGGTGAAGGTTTGCACTGAAAGTTATCGATTACTGTCTAAGTGTTACATCAATTAGAGAAGATAGCCTCTATCGATTGGCGTTTAACTATTTTGATTATTGAAGAAGTTTTTATTGATTGATGTGGACTCTGATTGGTGATCTCTTCACTTATCATTTCGATTGGTGTTATAAATGCTATATTCTATCGATTGGTGACCAAATAACTTTAATATCATTCCGATTAATGTTGTTTACATATGGATTAGTGTTTATATGATTTCAAACACATCAATTGGTGAACAAACTATCTTTCACTTATATTGTGCACCCAATGAAATTCAAATATCCTTCAAATCTATAAGTTATTCATGTTGTTTACTTACTATCTTATCATGGTAGGTAAGAAATGTGTTAGCAGAAGATGAGGACTCAAAGGACTCCTTCTTTTCTGCAAGAAAGAAAGGTGTTTACCTAGTATAGCTAACTGTCAGCAGGAAATGTAGACTAAAGGCAAAAGAGGCATGGGTTGACTGACATGTTATGTATCTCACTCTTATTATCATCTTCTTGCATTAAATGCTTGTAGATACTTGCTACTTACGACCTTGGAAGCATACACAAGTCGATGAAGACTCTCTTAGGTAACCAGTAGACACATGAAGTAAGTTGTTAGACACAAAGAAAGAAGAAGTAGAAGAAGAAGAAGAAGAAGAAGAAAGAAGAAGAAGAAGAAGAAGAAGAAGGGAAGAAGCAGAAGTAATAGATCCTAGGAGCTCCAATGGCTATCTTTCAATGGTTCTCTTCAACTGCTCTATAAAGGATGAAAGCTTTGAAGCAGAAGAGAATGAGAGAACCCCTAAAGATCTTTCTGAAAGAGTGTACATCTAGTGAGGAGCCTAAATGATACACACACTCAAATAAAGGAGAGAAAGCCCCCCTCCAGGAGGACTGTCATCCAAAGATCATGAGGACTCTGTGAAAGATGATGACACCCTCTCAATGGATGGCACAGAAGAGACAGACCTAACAGCAGAAGAATTCAGTAAATTGCTTGAACCACATAATACTCCTTCTGTAAAAGCCCATGGAAAAGGAGATAAGAGGTAGTCCAAGCAAACTATCAGTGATGACGGTGAGACTATATCCATCCAACCACTATACAAAGTCAGAGCCATTCCCAGAATGGCTCCGTTACAAGTTGACAATCTAAACATACTTCATGCGGCATTTGTTGGAAAGCTGAAAACACAGCCAACGAAGGGTGAGGATGCCCGCACCCAACCGGATTTGTGCCGCATACAATCAACTTCCGATGTCAATACAAAAAAAAACCTTAGTCTCCTAATATGGAACATCAGAGGGGTGGGGAATGCACAGTCTATTAGTAGATTAAAACTCTGAAGTGCAGACACAACCTATCCATTATAGCAATTATAGAGCCAAAAAAAGCTACCTCATGTATTGACATGTACAGAAGTAAACTACATATGGCAAATTCTATAGAAAATGTTGATGATCATGCTCGTATATGGCTGTTCTGGGAGCATAATGTGCAGATTTTGAGGACTGGTTCTAGTGACCAGTTCATCATTGTTTCGGTCTCTTCTGATGATCAGTCTGTCCCCATGTAATTTTAAGTATATATTTATTTTGGTGATTAACAAAACCTTATCAAAGTTCTTTAAGTCTTAAGTACAGGAAATACCTCCAAAGTCAATCAAGCCAATATTGGTAAGTATTATATTTCTGAAGCATTATTATTTCAAGATTGTATCTATCTAAGTCCTCATCGACTTTTGTTGAAAGTCACAACGATTTCCTTCATGTATATCATTTTTAAATAGAGCTATTACGATTTGATATCGCAACGATTCCTTAAGTCATCGTAATGATTTGCTCATCGCAACGATTCCTTAAGTCATCGTAACGATTCCTTAAGTCATCATAACGATTTGCTCATCGCAATGATTCCTTAAGTCATCGTAACGATTTTCTCATCGCAACGATTCCTTAAGTCATTGTAACGATTTTCTCATCGCAACGATTCCTTAAGTCATCGTAACGATTCACTTATCGTAACGATTCGCTCATCGTAACGATTTGCTCATCACAACGATTCCTTAAGTCATCGTAACGATTTGCTCATCGCAACGATTCCTTAAGTCATCGTAACGATTCACTTATCGTAACGATTCGCTCATCGTAATGATTTGCTCATCACAACGATTTCTTAAGTCATCGTAACGATTTGCTCATCGCAATGATTCCTTAAGTCATCGTAACGATTCGCTTATCGTAACGATTCGCTCATCGTAACGATTTTCTCATCACAACGATTTCTTAAGTCATCGTAACGATTTTCTCATCGCAACGATTCGTTAAGTCATCATAACGATTTGCTTCGCGCAATGATTTCTTTAGAGCTCATAACGATTTGCTTCACGCAACGATTTCTTTAGAGCTCATAACGATTTTCTTCGCGCAATGATTTCTTTAGAGCTCATAACGATTTGCTTCGCGCAACAATTTCTTTAGAGCTCATAACGATTTGCTTCGCGCAACGATTTCTTTAGAGCTCATAACGATTTGTTTTGCGCAACGATTTCTTTAGCGCTCATAACGATTTGCTTTGCACAACGATTTCTTCAGTATTCATAACGATTCCTTTAATGAATACAACGATTTGCTCTCCATAACGATTTCTTCAATAAACACTTGATCATAACAATTTCATAAGTCATATAGACAACGATTTTATGGTTTATATGGACTTGATATTTATCTTATCTCTTAAAGCATTGAATAGTCAAAGTCTTCTTTTATCTGTCTGACTGTTGTGCATTTAATGAAGACAGAATGCATCTCTGCATACATGCAGATGATATCTTTTCATTATCGTGCATATTCTGTCAACATTTAGAACAAGCTATTTGGTATTGCTATTTTGGTGAATATTCACATCAACGTTTACTGACAACAAGAGACAACCTAGTTGTCTACTGTTCTAGCATTTAATATATGCAGGGTCCTAAAGATATTTTGTTATACAACGTTGGACCATATAGACGCCAGAAGACCCTATCTCTTTGCGTGCTCAAATGGATAAAAGATTGTTGACTAGAAGTTTCCAAATGTCAAGCAGTCTAACGTCTACCAAACTAAGAGACAACAGTTACTTCAACGACTACATTTCAAAGTGGAGATAGAAATTCAAGATATCAGCTCCAGAAGAAAAGAGAAGAGAGAGACCTACGATTGAGAAAACAAGCTTTCTAGATCTTCTGAAAGAATCCAAGAGCCAAGAATTCAATTCTAGTGTGTCTTTAGCTCTTTGCTCTCTATGCTGTAATAGAAATCCTGAGAGAGCCAGTGTAGTTCTAAGAGAGTGCCTTGTTTAGATTATTTGCTCTCAGTGCTAGTAGCTTCAGATCTTGACTTGCTAAAGCTTGATCTAGGGGCTTGAATTCCTGTTTACTCCTTTGTGTTGTGTTCCCTTCTGTTGTGAAGGAAGACCTGGCGGGGAGCCAGGGTGTTGTGTTCCCTTTTGTTGTGAAGGAAGACTTGGTGGGGATCCAGGGTGTTGTAGTTCCCTTCTTGTGAAGGAAGACCAGCTGAGCTGGGTGTTGTATTGTCCATAGGGGGACTTTACCCTAGTTAGTGGAATCCTGAGTTGTTGCTCAGGGACTGGACGTAGGACTCCTAAGGGGAGGAGGTCTGAACCTGGATAATTCCTTGTGTTGTGTGATTGCTTATTGTGTGTTTGACTTTTATACTAACCTTCTCTAACCTTCATCGAAGAGCATCTTTGTATGGATGTTTTTAAGTACATGTACTAATCAAATAAATTTTAAAGACCCATTCACCCCCCTCTGGGCTCGTCAACTGGGCAACAAGTGGTATCAGAGTGAGTCTCTTCGACAAAGAAGAAAGATCCAACGATCTGAAGAGTAAAGATCCATGGTAGCCCAAAGTAACATTGAAGGTCAGCCTGTCAACCGACCCCCTTTCTTTGATGGTGAAGATTATGCTTATTGGAAGACCAGAATGGAGTACTTTCTCCAAGGTCACGACTATCAGATATGGTCAATAGTAGAAGAAGGCGATCTCCTGGTCACAAATGAGAAAGCTCAGTGGACAGATGATGACAAAAAAAGATCTCCTTGAACTGTAAGGCTAAGAGTATTCTGTGCTGTGCACTAAGCAAAAAGGAATTCAACAGAGTTTCAGCCTGCAAATCCGCAATGGAGATGTGGGAAAAGCTTAGAATTACCTATGAAGGCACAGACAAGGTGAAGGAGACAAGAATTGATATTCTTGTTACTCAATATGAAAGATTTCAGATGCAATCAGGTGAGTCCATAACTCAAATGTTTAGTTGATTCACAGATATTACAAATGGATTGGCTAGACTTGGGAAAACCTATGAGATTGGAGACATGGTGAGGAAAATTCTTAGATCCTTACCATCTTCGTGGACCCCAAAGGTCACAGCTATTGAGGAAGCTAATGATCTGAAAAGGATGTCTTTGGAAAAGCTCATTGGGTCCCTTATGGCCCATGAGATCAATATGGAAAGGCTAGGAGAGTCCTCAAGTAGAAAGAAGCACTCCAATGCTTTAAAAGCTGAAGAAGACTCATCAGAAGCAAGCTCAGATGAAAATGAAAGTATTGAAGACAGTGAAAATGAAGAAGCAATGCTATCAAGAAGACTGCAGCAGATTTTAGCCAAGAAAAAGAAATTTCAATCTGGCAGAAGATTCTTTAAGAAAAACAAAGAGTTTAAGAAGTCAGAAGGAAATGATCTGAAGAAAGGAGAACCAATATGCCATGAGTGCAAGAAACCTGGACATATCAAAGCTGAATGTCCAAAGCTCAAGAAGCCTGAATTCAGAAAAAGAGAGAGCTCCAAGAAATTCAGGAAATATAAGAAAAAGGCAATGGCAGCTGCTTGGGAAAAAACAGCGACTCAGACAGTGAGTCAAGCTCAAGCAGTGATAAAGAAGAAGCCAACCTGGCGTTCATGGCAAATACAGATGATAAGGTAACATCTGACTCCTCCTTTGATTCTTGCAATAATTCTGATTCGGATAACTTAGAGGAAGCATTCAATGAACTATACAGTAAATATAGAGAAGTAACCAAACTATTAAAAGTAAGTAAGAAAAATAATGCTTGTTTAGAAAACACAAATTCAGATCTAAAATCAGAAAATGAACAGCTAGAAAACAGTTAACTGAACTTAAAAGAAGAAACGATTTATTATGTGAAGATCTAAAGGATAAGAATGAACAAATAATTAAATTTGAAAAACAAGCAAGCACGGATGAACTAAAAACAGAGATAAACTCATTAATAGAAGAGAATAAAAGTTATCTAGCACATTGGAAAAATTTACAAATGGTAAAAACTCCCTCATATTAAAGGTGCTAGAAGATCAGGTAAGAAGAAAAATGGATTGGGATATATATCCCCAGATAATGAAGAAACTATAGTTTATCCTAAAATATATCCAACACCAAAATTTGTACCTGAACAAGACATTGCATACAAGGCAGATTTCAAATATATAGAAAAAGTGACAAAATTGTCCTGCTGTAGTCACTGTAACAAATTAAGACATCATAACTACATGTCCAACTAAACATAAGAAATGGATAATAAAAAGGGAAACCAGTGATACTAACCAACAGGACCCAAAAGAACTTGGGTACCTAAGACTTAATGTTTTCATTTCAGGGTAACTCTCGAGCATCCAAATGGTATCTGGACAGTGGATGCTCAAGGCACATGTCAGGTAATCGAAAGCTATTCTCTCATCTTCAAAATGAAGGAGGAACTGTTACATATGGAGATAACGGAAAAGGAACAGTGATAGGCAGTGGTTCTGTGAACAATAAAGGAAAGACAGTTATTGAAGATGTATTGTTTGTCAAAGGGCTAAAACATAATCTTATTAGCATCATCCAGTTTTGTGACAGAGGTCATCAGATCCAGTTTCAAGAGTCAAAGTGCAGCATATTAAAGGATGGAGCAGTAATTTTCGAGGCAAATAGAAAAAGAACTTATATGTGCTCTATCTTGAAGAACTCAAGGATCAAAATGTCTGTCTAGCAGCAAATAAAGATCAATCAACTGAATTGTGGCACAGAAGATTAGGACATTGCAGCATAGATGGTATGAGAAAGTTGTTAAAGAAAAATCTTGTGGAAGGTCTGCCAAAAGTCAGCACTAAGATGGAAGGTGTTTGTAAACCTTGTGCCAAAGGAAAACACTCCAA
This sequence comes from Colocasia esculenta, assembly GCA_014218235.1. Lineage (NCBI taxonomy): Eukaryota > Viridiplantae > Streptophyta > Magnoliopsida > Alismatales > Araceae > Colocasia > Colocasia esculenta. The sequence continues at coordinate 32,838,792 of CM024766.1, forward strand.
GAGCTCCTTCAAGTCGAAGATGTGGTAACCACGTCAAAGCCTTTGAAACTCCTTCATATGGATTTGTTTGGGCCAATGAGGACCACCAGTCTTGGAGGAAAGAATTTTGGTTTTGTTATTGTCGATGACTATTCCAGATTTACATGGGTGTCATTCCTAGAACATAAAGATGATACATTTGAAAGCTTTATCAGTTTTAGCAAGAAGGTTCAGAAAGACAAGAAATTCTGTATTATTAGTATTCGATCAGATCATGGAGGTGAATTTCAGAATGAGAAATTTGCAAAGTTCTGTGAAAATGAAGGGATTGAACACAATTTCTCAGCACCAAGGACACCACAGCAAAATGGAGTTGCTGAGAGGAAGAATAGAACTCTATTGGACATGGCAAGAACAATGTTGTCAGAATATAATTTGCCAAGATACTTTTGGGCTGAAGCAGTGAACACAGCAAGCTATATTATCAACAGAGTAATGATCAAGACAATCCTAAAGAAGACTGCATACGAACTGTTTAAAGGAAAGAAGCCAAAGATCAGTCACTTTAGGACATTTGGATGTCCTTGCTTCATTCACAATAATGGAAAAAGGGACATTGGTAAGTTGGATGCCAAATCAGATGAAGGTATCTTCATGGGGTATGCTTCTAAACCCAAAAGTTATAGAGTATTTAACAAACGTACCTTATTAATTGAACAGTCTGTGCATATTATTTTTGATGAGACTAACCCTTCCTTGAGAAAGGAAGAAGATAGTGATAATGATGATGCAGACGAACTGTCCAAGAAACTAAAGGATACCTCAATTGAAGACAGGGATGATCCACCTCTGAAAGACTTGCAACAATAAGATATTATGCATGAAAATCTTCCAAAGGAGTGGAGATACAAGAAAGATCACCCACCTGAGAACATTATTGGTGATCCATCTGTAGGGGTAAGAACAAGAGGTAATATAATACCTTGTGATTATCTAGCATTTGTCTCTCAAATAGAGCCTAAGACAGTCAATGAAGCTCTCTCTGATGAATCCTGGATTATAGCCATGCAAGATGAACTTAACCAGTTCAAGAGAAACCAAGTATGGTCACTTGTTCCCAGACCATCAAACCATCTAGTTATTGGCACCAAATGGGTGTTCAGAAACAAATTGGATGAGGCTGGTGTGATTTTAAGAAACAAGGCCAGACTGGTAGCTCAAGGCTATTCCCAAGAGGAAGACATTGATTTCGATGAAACCTATGCTCCTGTAGCTAGACTCGAGGCTATTAGGATTTTACTTGCATATGCATCTGCTCTAGATTTAAAATTATTTCAAATGGATGTTAAATCCGCCTTTTTAAATGGTTTTATTAAGGAGGAAGTATATGTTGAACAGCCTCCAGGTTTCGATGATACAAAATTTCCTAATCATGTTTTTAAACTTCATAAGGCTTTGTATGGTTTAAAGCAAGCACCAGGAGCCTGGTATGAAAGGCTTAACTCTTTTTTATTAAACCATGGTTTCTCTAGAGGATAGGTAGATAACACTCTATTTGTAAAATCAAAAGTTAAAAGCATATTACTTGTACAGATTTATGTAGATGATATTATCTTTGGATCTACTGATGAATCCCTTTGCAAGTATTTTGAAAAGTTAATGCAGGGAGAGTTTGAAATGAGCATGATGGGAGAACTCAATTATTTCCTTGGACTACAAATCAAGCAAGGAAAAGATGGAACCCACATCTGTCAAGCAAAATACACTAAGGAGCTTCTGAAGAAATTCGGATTCGACAATGCTAAGCCACTATCAACACCCATGAGTACATCAACAAGGATGGATAGTGACAAGAATGGTAAGAAAGTAGATCAAAAGAACTACAGAGGTATGATAGGTCATTACTTTATTTAACAGCTAGCAGACCTGATATTTTATTTAGTGTATGTATGTGTGCTAGATATCAAGCAGATCCTAGAGAATCTCATTTGATCAATGTAAAAGAATTTTTAGATATTTAGCTAGAACTCATGACTTAGGTCTGTGGTATCCGAAGTTATGTGAAATTAATTTGATAGGATATTCTGATGCTGACTATGCTGGATGAAAAGTAGATAGAAAAAGCACCAGTGGTTGTTGTCAATTCTTTGCAGGGTGTTTGATATCCTGGTTCTCCAAGAAACAAAATTCAGTGGCACTATCTACAGCTGAAGCTGAGTACGTGGCTGCTGGAAGTTGTACACAACTCCTATGGATAAAGCAACAACTTGAGGATTTTGGACTAAATATCAAATCAATTCCACTATTGTGTGACAATACCAGCGCTATCAATCTCACCAAAAATCCAGTTCTGCATTCAAAGACCAAACATATTGAGGTTAGGTATCATTTCATTCGTTATCATGTAGCAAATGGTAACATAGAAATATCCTTTATTGACATAAATGATCAGTTAGCAGATATTTTCACAAAAGCCTTACCTGAAGAGAGATTCACATCTCTCAGAAGGGAATTGGGCATGTGTAATTTGTGAAAAGATTTCTGTGAAAAAATTGGCATATAATTTTTCAGAATTAAGTAAAATTTCTCTCCATGGCTTTAAGCAAAAGAAATGTAAATTATCTTTCCTGGCCGCTCTCTTTTCTGAAGTCTGCTGAGGTTGGTCAAACTTATTTGTCATTTTTCGCCACCTCTTGGCGCTTCGATTTTTGGTAAAACCTTTATTTAACCCCAAAATCGATGTGAAAACGATTCATCTCTTACCTTACACCTTTTTCCCTCTTCTGTCTGGTTGCCTGAGCCGATGCCCTAACGACTCCGCCATCGACTTTCTGCTAATTTGAAGCTTCTCTCTTCTTCCCACGAAGAATTTCTCTCCTCTTTCCATTTCAACCCTCCATAAAATCTTCCACACCCAAAGTCCATGGCATCGTCCATCATCTCTGGCAGTTTGGGTGGCTACAGTGCTGAGTTCCTTTCGACCGAGCAGCAGGAAAGGTTTACTTTCGTGAAGACCAAGCTTTGTGGGAATAAGGCGGTAGATGTTGCGGATCTGGAGAAGAATGGTATGATCAGTGTAGTAGCCGCTATGAGAAGGATGCAGTGGATGGGAATCACCACCTTCTCTGAGGTAAGCTATCCGGACCTCGTGAAGGCGTTTTATGTGTGTTTGAGAACAGAGGCAGACGGGTCCTTGATTTCATCTGTCAAGGGAACCCAAATCAAGATTGATCATGAAGTTTTGAAGACCCTGTTTGATGTGAGCACGTCTGGTCATAGTGGAATCCACTCAGTGGACACCCAGGCAAAGGGTCTAGGTATTGTTGGTTCAAAATTTAGACTGAAAGATGGCAAATTGGATATCAATTAGTTGAATGCCTTCAATCGCCTTCTGCACTTCGTAGTCTGTCAAATTCTTGTTCCCAGAAGTGCTACTTTCTCAACATGCACCAAGGCAGACTCTGATATGATGTTTTGGGCCGTTCAGAACCAAGAAATCAACATGGCCGAAGTAATGATGGAAAGAATGAAGTTTGCCCGTGATCAAATCTGGGATACCAAGAGTAAGCTTAATGTATCCCTGCCTTATGCTCATTTGCTCACCAAAGTTTTTCAGCACTTTGGAGTAGATGTTTCTAGCGCCGTTGTAGAGAAGATGGGCCAAGCAATTAGGTCCCGAAATCTAAGGAAGAGTGGTTTTTCTGTGGTCAACGGAGTGTGGACCAAGACCTCAGTGGCTGAGGGTGAACCCAACCTAGGGGAAGCCCAAGTCGTTCAGCTCGAAGCAGTAGAGTCAGAGGGTCCTTTAGCAGTTGCAGAACCAGTAGCAGAAGAGGTCGCAGTACCTGGAGCTTCACTGGAAGTAGCTTCCAGCAGAGATGTTGCAATGGAGAGTCCGGCAGCTCAAGAAAATGTAGCAGTGGCAGATTCTGTCAGAAGTTCAGAGGATCCTCTTCCCAGCTCCTCTGTGGCATCTGTACTCTGTCAAGTATTAGATTCCATTCACTCCTCTCTAGTGATTCAAAACACTGATGGGAGTTCGGTTGATCAGGTTGTGGCATCTGGCCACATTGAAGATTCAGTTTTAATAGATGCTCCCATTCAGGGGGTGCAAGAAAGAATTATGGAGGAGGCTCCTGTTCAGGGGGAGAAAGATATTGAGAAGGAAGCAGCATCACAAGGGGCACTTACTGAAGATGCTCCTATGATTGAAGGGCATATTGAAGCTCAAATAGAGGTCGAGGAGGAAATGGAAAGGAGCATCAAAAATAAGAAAAATGCTCACAAAAGGCAGAAGAAATTTTTAAAGAAGATGCACTTAAAGCCCATCTTGAAGAGATTGGATAATCAAGGTGCAGTCCTAGACTCAGTGCGGTCAGCTGTGAGTTCTATCTTTGAGCGCCAGGCATCCATGTCAAACGACATTTTTCAAATAAATGTTGCCATGAAGTGGTTCAATAAGGAGCTGAGCTCTATGAAGGTGATGCTGTCTGAGGTTTTGAAGGCAGTAGGGCCCAAAGATCCTACTCCTCAAGAGCGTGAGCCTTCAGGGCCAAGTGAAGATAATGCAGGGCTATCCGGGCAAATCAGTGTTGATCTTGTGGAGCTGCCATCAGGCTGTTCAGTTGATGCTCAAGCAGGGCCATTAGGGCCTTCAGTTGTTGCTCCAGCAGGGCCATCAGGGCCAAGTATTGAAGTTCAGCCCTCTGAAAAGTTGCCTAGTGAAGTTTTTGATTTGTGTCAGGAGTCTGGGCCGGAGAAGGAGTCACTTAATCCAGTGGAACCGGTAGCTGAAAGAGAAGACTAGGCTGTAGCTCCTGAGCCCCCTGCCTCTTCTTCTCTTCCCACTCCAGCTGCTCCCTCTCCACCATCTTCTTCCACTGCACCTCCAGCTCCAACCACCTTTAAGCGACCCCGTTCAAGATCTGTTTCCTCTCCCCAACCATTTCCCTCTCAACTTGCCTCATCTCCTGTTTCTTCCACCATTGTTCCCTCTCCACCATCTTCCCCTCAGATTCCACCAACATCCTCTTCCACTGGGCCATCTTCTTCTTCTGGTCCTTCCTCTTCAGGACCATCTGCTCTCCCTACCATAACTCCTGCTTCTATCTTCAATCCACCTACACCTCCCTCTTTTATTACCATCATTCCTGAGGGTGCCCAACTCACTCAGGTTGAAATCCAGGATATCAAGGATGATTTTGAGGTAGCCATACTTCATTCAGTCCTGGCTATTGGCACCCACACTCACAGGACATGCTCTTCTAGTCCTGTCTCTAAAAAGAGGAGACTCACCTCCACTCATCCTATCTCCTCTGATCTCTGTTATCCTCCCCTTTGGTTTTTCCTTTCTATCTCCAATAAGCAGAAACTTATCTATGAAGAATATCTTCAAAAGGTAGTTTTTGCCCACATTTTTGGCCTTCCCTTCCAAAATCTCTCTGATCATCTTGCTACCATCTTTCCTTACACCCATCTCTCTAAGGCTCAACAGTCAAAAATTTTCTCTATGACTGAAGCCAAAACTGAAGAGCAGTGGGCTCGGAGCAATAAAGATCTATACAGTCAATGCCGTCAAGTTCAAGCTGCCAGATATCCACCTAGGGAAGCTCCTCTTCCCCTTTCTGAGTGGTTCCAGATCCATTACAAAAATCTGTTTGGCCCCTTCATTCAGAAAGAGATCAAGTTTATCCGGCAGTATCAGATGTACAACAACTACTGCTATGTAAATCGCCTCCCTGAATCTCAGCTGGGTCAATTTCGTGCAGCTATCAGGGCCCTCAGTTCAAGCACAGCTCATATTGAATCCCTTCAGGTCGACTTTGCTACCTTAGTTATTCCTGATGTAGTGTTCCTTCCCCCTCTCCATGCTTTGATTATGGATTCTTCTGTGGGGACACTTATCTTTGAGCGAGTTGCAAGGTTAATGGCCAGGTTATTTGTGCAAGATGGTCGTGACCTATCTTTCCCAAGATTTGTTTTCAAGCAATATCTTCAGGGGCATATCAAGGCAGATGTTCTGGCCCCCATTCTCTCTGAATGTGAGCGGTTGTCTCCTGCAGATTGGACGAAGCTCTATCCCTTGTCTGCTCAGCAGCTAGGCGATCTAAATGCCTCTTAGGCCAGCTCCAATCAACCTCCCTTGTCTCCTGGTGAATTTTTGGATGCCAACTCTCTTCACCTCATCCGGGACTCCTATCTGACTTGGGTCAAACGTTACAAGGTTTTCTTTGTTTTAAAGAAAGAGCTTAGGTCGCTTCAGATTGACTATCCCCTCAAGATTGAAGCCTTTCTTCGGTTTGCTAGTTTTGGGTCCTTCTTAACCTACAAGTTAGCCCTTGGTAGTGCTAAGTATGGGGATTTCATTTCAGATCAAAGGCAGCTTCATATCAAAAGGATGGCTCCCACCATGGGACCCTCCTATAAAATTGAATTTGGGGCCTTTCAAGCTTTTTTTGAAGAGTAGGAACGCCAGGCACTCCCTGTCATCAGGCGCTTTGGCTCCTTGTTATCCCCTGCTCATTATTTATCTGTAACTCCTCAAAACTGATCAATATATTTAGTTGAGTGCCCATCCATCCTTTCCCTACTTCTTTGTCGAAGTTTATCTTTTTGCTTAATGACAAAAAGGGGGAGAAAAATACTTAGCATGTCTAAAATACATTCCATAAATATTCATGCTTATTGATAAATTTTGTCATCACCAAAAAGGGGGAGATTGATGATCAGTCTGTCCCCATGTAATTTTAAGAATATATTTATTTTGGTGATTAACAAAACTTTATCAAAGTTCTTTAAGTCTTAGTCTTAAGTACAGGAAATACCTCCAAAGTCAATCAAGCCAATATTGGTAAGTATTATATTTCTGAAGCATTATTATTTCAAGATTGTATCTATCTAAGTCCTCATCGACTTCTGTTGAAAGTCACAACGATTTCATTCATGTATATCGTTTTTAAATAGAGCTATTACGATTTGATATCGCAACGATTCCTTAAGTCATCGTAACGATTTGATCATCGCAACGATTCCTTAAGTCATCGTAACGATTTGATATCGCAACGATTCCTTAAGTTATCATAACGATTTGCTTATCGCAACGATTCCTTAAGTCATCGTAACGATTTGCTCATCGCAACGATTCCTTAAGTCATCGTAACGATTCACTTATCGTAACGATTCGCTCATCATAACGATTTGCTCATCACAACGATTCCTTAAGTCATCGTAACGATTTGCTCATCACAACGATTCCTTAAGTCATCGTAACGATTCACTTATAGTAACGATTCGCTCATCGTAACGATTTGCTCATCACAACGATTTCTTAAGTCATCGTAACGATTTGCTCATCGCAACGATTCCTTAAGTCATCGTAACGATTCGCTTATCGTAACGATTCGCTCATCGTAACGATTTGCTCATCACAACGATTTCTTAAGTCATGAAATGATTTGCTCATCGCAACGATTCGTTAAGTCATCATAACGATTCGCTCATCATAACGATTTGCTTCGCGCAACGATTTCTTTAGAGCTTATAACGATTTGCTTCGTGCAATGATTTCTTTAGAGCTCATAACGATTTGCTTCGCACAACGATTTCTTTAAAGCTCATAACGATTTATTTTGCGCAACGATTTCTTTAGCGCTCATAACGATTTGCTTTGCGCAATGATTTCTTCAGTATTCATAACGATTCCTTTAATGAATACAATGATTTGCTCTCCATAACAATTTCTTCAGTAAACACTTGATCATAACGATTTCATAAGTCATATAGACAATGACTTTATGGTTTATATGGACTTGATATTTATCTTATCTCTTAAAGCATTGAATAGTCAAAGTCTTCTCTTATCTATCTGACTGCTGTGCATTTAATGAAGATAGAATGCATCTCTGCATGCATGCAGATGATATCTTTTCATTATCGTGCATATTCTGTCAACATCTTTTAGAACAAGCTATTTGGTATTGCTATTTTGGTGAATATTCACATCAACGTTTACTGACAACAAGAGACAGCCTAGCTATCTACTATTCTAGCATTTAATATGTGCATGGTCCTAAAGATATTTTGTTATACAACGTTGGACCATATAGACGCTAGAAGACCCTATCTCTTTGCGTGCTCAAATGGATAAAAGATTGTTGACTAGAAGTTTCCAAATGTCAAGCAGTCTAACGTCTACCAAACTAAGAGACAACGGTTACTTCAACGACTACATTTCAAAGTGGAGATATAAATTCAAGATATCAGCTCCAGAAGAAAAGAGAAGAGAGAGACCTACGATTGAGAAAACAAGCTTTCCAGATCTTCTGAAAGAATCCAAGAGCCAAGAATTCAATTCTAGTGTGTCTTTAGCTCTTTTCTCTCTGTGCTGTAATAGAAATCCTGAGAGAGCCAGTGTAGTTCTGAGAGAGTGCCTTGTTTAGATTATTTGCTCTCAGTGCTAGTAGCTTCAGATCTTGACTTGCTAAAGCTTGATCTAGGGGCTTGAATTCATGTTTACTCCTTTGTGTTGTGTTCCCTTCTGTTGTGAAGGAAGACCTGGTGGGGAGCCAGGGTGTTGTGTTCCCTTTTGTTGTGAAGGAAGACCTGGTGGGGATCCAGGGTGTTGTAGTTCCCTTCTTGTGAAGGAAGACCAGCTGAGCTGGGTGTTGTATTGTCCGTAGGGGGACTATACCCTAGTTAGTGGAATCCTGAGTTGTTGCTCAGGGACTGGACGTAGGACTCCTAAGGATAGGAGGTCTGAACCAGGATAATTCCTTGTGTTGTGTGATTGCTTATTGTGTGTTTGACTTTTATACTAACCTTCTCTAACCTTCATCGAAGAGCATCTTTGTATGGATGTTTTTAAGTACAGGTACTAATCAAATAAATTTTTAAAGACCCATTCACCCCCCCTCTGGGCTCATCAACTGGGCAACATCTTTCACCTTTTGCAAAACTTATTTCCTCACTGTGGTATATGCTAGTTACTCGGTTATTGAAAGGAGGACACTATGGGACTACATGATGGACTTCTCCACAATATGTACAGAACCATGGCTCATTGGTGGGGACTTCAACAATTTTTTGGCCCTTAATGAAAAGAAAGGGGGGAAGAGGAATTACTCAAGATCCACCATGGATTTCCAAGCTTGCATTTCAGCTGCAGGGCTTGAGGATGTTGGCTATGTTGGGAACAAATACACATGGTTTAATGGGTAGCAACAAAATGGGATTTGGATTCGAATTGACAGGACCTTTTTCAATGCCGAATGGACAGTCTCTTGTCCATCGGTTCAGGTTCAGCACCTGGCTAGATCTTTCAGTGACCACAGCCCCTTACTCATTTCCAGCAAAAAGGAGAGCACAAAGGGCCCATCTAGATTTACATTTCTGTACATGTGGTGCTCCCATGAGAGCTTTGTTGCTGATTCAGCTGCTGCTTGGAGGATGGCTCCTGCCTCCTCATCTCCTTTGATAAACATGGCTATGAAACTAAAGTTTATGAAATCTTTCTATAGGAGATGGAACAAGGAAGTTTTTGGCCAAGTCTCTACCAACATACAAGCGGCTGAAGACTCCTCCTCCACTGCTTAGAATGCCTATGATGAGGACCCTTCAAATGACAACCACAAAGTATACCTACAGACCAAAGAAAAGCTGGAAAATGTGCTCTTACAAGAGGTAAAATTCTGGAGGTAGAAATCTAGAATTAAATGGCTGAAAGAGGGAGACAAGAACACCAAGTTTTTTCATGCATATGCCATGTCACAAAGAAGGAAGTCCTTGATATCTACACTATATAAAGAGGATGGTACTTGTGTGGACAATAAGGAGATCGCTGCCATGTTCATTGATCATTTTTCTGAAGCATTCACCTCTACACCGCACCAGGTAAAACCAGAAATTCTGGAGCATATTCCAACCATTCTACATGACAGTGAAAATACCATGCTATGTGCCATTCCCACGGCGGATGAAATTAAAAGTGTAGTCTTTAGTATGAATCCGGACAGTGCTCCAGGGCCCGATGGCTTTTCTGGGCATTTTTTTCATGCATGCTGGAATTTTATCCACATGGATGTCATCCATGCGGTCCAAGCATATTTCTGTGGACATAGTTTACCAACTAGCTTCACTTCCTCCTTAATTTCTCTCATTCCCAAGGTGGGCAAACCAAGAAAATATTCTGAATTCAGGCCCATCAGTCTCTCAAAATTTATCTACAAGATTATCTCAAGGGTGCTATCAGATAGACTTGGCAATTTGCTGCCCATTCTGATATCGGAAGAGCAGGGAGCATTCACTCAAGGCAGAAACATAGCAGAAAATATTCTCCTAATAAAAGAGATGATATAGCATTTAGGAAGGCCTTGTATGGGAGGGAACTTGATTTTCAAGCTTGAGGGCAAAGGCATATGATAGAATGGAATGGGATTTCTTATATCAAGTTCTACGAAGATTTGGCTTCTCTATTCAGACCATCTCCAACATTGAACCGTTGATATCAAACTGTTGGTTCTCTAATCTACTAAATGGAATGGTCCATGGATTCTTTAAATCATCAAGAGGGCTCAGACAAGGGGATCCGATTGCTCCCGCCTTGTTCATCTTAGCTGAAGAAGCCTTGAGCCATGGCCTCACCCACTTGTTCCACCACAGCAGTGGGGGGTGGTACCAAACAAATGCCCAATGTCCAGCGGTCTCCCATGTTCTTTTTGCTGTTGACACATTAATATTCTCAAATGCCGCAGCAAGACACCTTAGAAGGTTGATGAATTTTCTAAAAAACTATGAGGAAGCATCGGGGCAGCTCATTAACAAACAGAAGAGTTCGTATTACATACAGGAAGATGCGCCTACAAATCTGGTTCAGAAAATTAGTAACATCACTAGTTTTAGCAGAAATAAGTTGCCCCTCACTTATCTTGGTGTCTCCATTCATCCTAGAAGGCAAAAAGCAATCCATTTCACCAACATTATATCCAGGACAACCAACAAACTACAGGGATGAAAAACTGAATTTTTATCCATCGGGGGAAGGTTGATCTTGATCCAACATATTCTATCTGCCCTCCCTATGTACACCATGGCTGCCCTCTCCATTCCGGTCACCGTTATGAGAGCTTTTCACAGAATAATAGCAAATTTCTTTTGGGGGTCGTATGAAGGATCACCAAAAAGGCATTGGCGCAGCTGGGCAACTATATCTCAACCAAGGAACTATGGGGGTTTGGGCCTTCCAAACCTACATCATATGCAAGTTGCTCTCAGAACCAAGCTCTTGTGGCGAGCATTGTCCACCAACTCTTTATGGGCCAGGTTTTTTAGAGGGAAGCACTTATTCAACTGTCATTCCTCCAATGCTCATTTCCCCTTCATGACAACCACTGATAGAAAATTATGGCAGCAGTCCGCCCAGCTAGTTCATAACAATCACATAATCATCTCATCAAAGGAACACTCTAAGGCCTCCTTTTGGCTTGACACATGGATAGGCACAGCTCCTCTCAAGACTTATCTTACCGAAGATGCATGGCAAAATCTGAATGGTAAATTCTGTTCCATCTAGTAGGCTTTTAGCGACCCAAATAGCATCCATCTACAGACTGCAGCGCGGTATTGCCCCAGACACATACTAGCCCAACACCTATACACTAATCAGTCCAAGGACATATGGATATATATGGTGCCCCACTGCAAGTGGAATTTTCTCCACTAAATCTGTGCGCCTTCTACTCCAACCACCTGCATCACAAAACTGGAATACTATATGGCAGTCATATATACCGGTTAAATGGTCTGTGCTCATTTGGAAACTGATCTCAAATTGTGTTCCGGTTGATGAGACAATCAAAGCAAAAGGGGTGCCCTTATGTTCCAAGTGTTCCTGTTGTTCCCCCCCACATGAAGAGAGTGCTCTCCATTTATTTTTCAGAAGTGACATTGCAAACAAAGTGTGGGCAGACCTTCTTCATCTTCTGCAGTTTAACAACATGGCGGCTACCACTGTGAATGATGGGCTGCTGTCCTTCCTTTCATACCAGGTACACTATAGAGTAGAGAGGCAGCTAGCATACTGCACCTTCATGTCAGCTATGTGGGAAATATGGTGTAGCAGAAACCAGGCAAGATTTCAAGAGGAAAAAATGTCGGCTAAACACATTGTTAACAAAACCATGCTATCAATCCGAGCTATTTGCACATCCTTTAAACTCCAACAACTATCACAGCCGTGGTTAAGAGCCCTTAGATAGAATGGAGGCATTCATGAGCACTCCAAAATTTCTGCCCCCACTGTGGTTAAATGGATGCACCCTCCGACAGGTAGATTAAAACTGAATGTGGACGGGGCTTTCAAACTTGCAACCGGTGGAGCTGGAGGAGGAGGTATCCTCCGTGATCATGAAGGAAGATATGTGATTGACTTTGCCAAAAACTACCAGGGAGTTATTTCTGCCCTTGATGCAGAAGCCCGGGCTCTCTGGGATGGCCTTACAATATGCTGCAACAAAGGATTTCTGGACATTATGGTGGAGACCGATTCCCTAAATCTGAAGCAGATTGTCACTGGTCAGATGCACCGCCCATGGGAATTAACATGTATCATCCAAGAGGTGGCTGTAATCACTAAGAAGCTAAAGGCACAGATCATGCATGTGCCACGTGAGGCCAACCAAGTGGCACACTCCTTAGCTGGGTATGGCTGTTCTACTGAACTTTTTAGTTGTTGGGAATCTGGGGCTGAAATACCACATGTTTTTAAGGGTCCCTACCACCTTGATAAGGTGGGGTGCCCTACACATAGGCTCTAGCCCGTCCTATGTAATTCTCCCTAACCCTCCCTATTCCACCTTTCTTTACCTTTTATGAATATAATACAAAATCTCAGCCGCTTGGTGTTGGTAGTGGCCCTCTCACACTGTGAGGATGCCCCTACCTTCTCCTTTTGGTCCGGAAATATTAAAAAAAAAATAAAGGAGAGAAAGAGCTTGACCCTATTCACAAAAGATTGTGCCCAAGCAGAAAACATCTGAAGCTTTCAAACGATTCAAGCCTTCACTTCTTCTCAACTCTCTCCATGTGTCTTTGTAGATATGATAAGAGAGAGTTCCTAGCCAGAGAGTCTTGTATTCTTTTTGTAAATCTTTTTAGTTCTCAGGTTGCTATCGGAGATCAAGAAAGCAAAGTTCTTCATTTCCAGAACTTGATCTGTATAGCTTGCTCTTTCTTTTCTAAAGAAGAGTAGGGTTGTTCCTCTTCTGGGGTGAAGAGAGGACCAACTTGTGATTTGGGGGTTGTGCCCCTTGTTGAAGGGAAGACCAGCTTGTGTTGGGTGTTGAGAACCTACTGTGGTTTGTACCAGTGAGTTGCTCCTGAGCTCACAAAAGAAGCACATGGCTGAGCTTAACAATGGGCTACCTACTTGCCCGGGAAGAGAAGAAGACCAGCTAGGGTGTTGAGTGTATTCCCCTTGTCTAGAAGGGAGGACTAGCTCTGTTGGGCATTGCATATCCTTGAGGGGATTGTACCACAATTAGTGAAATCCCAAGATTTTCTTGGGGACTGGATGTAGGTCTTCCATTAGGGAAGTATCGAACCAAGATAAATCTTGTGTGTTCATTTGTGTAATTGTTCTTGATTGCTTCCGCACCCTTTACTTCTGTACACACTACTTGTTTCACTAACTGGAAGTTCAAAGTTGTCAATTTACTTTCAAATTTTTGCAGAACCTATTCACCCCCCCTCTAGGTGACTGTTGCCTTACTGTCGTGGGCCAACACCCATTACATGGTACCTATATGTATTCTACTCATTCATATACCACACATGCTTACTCCTTACTTGTTTTTTTGACTTATTCACATTATATTCACATATTTGCACATCTTTCACATTGTTTTTCACATTCACATTATTTCCACATGGTCACATTCACGTGCACATGGTCACATTGCACATTCACTTTCACATTGGTTCACATATAGCTGAGACACATAGCCTAAACCACTATAAAGAAGGACACACATCACATACATATCACATATTCGTCACCTAGGCAAAATAGTGATAAATATTGGTAACTGCGTAGAATTGAGAGAAACACTCTCCACCCTAACTAGGATATCACACAACACATTGAGTCCTCCCATAGGGGCTTCTCTATAGTATGAATCCATAGCCTTCTTTGGTAGCAGTGTTTTTCCAACATAATTAACTCACTTATCACATTAACCATTCACTTTACACATATTCCACATGCACTTAATAACATGCTTACATGTACATGACCTAACACATACTTCAATTTGCAAAAACACTGAATACTATCTAACAATGATAACACCTGCTTAATAGAACCTAAACATGGTACTAATGCACATGGATTCATCACCTTACACTTAATCATGCTAATATGGTCATTAACATCTCATAAGATCATAATATTACTATCAGACATTAAAACATGCTCAAATTTTTATCACAACCCACTTACATGGAATACATCATATGTCTAATTTTTCAAAAATTTTGGAGAAACATAACTATTTATCAAATTTAAAATAAACTTATGGCAATGACATTAATTCTCCAAAAAAAGGTCCAATAGTAAAACTTGAACCTAATAGTATGGAAATATGGTAATAATAGCCCTCATCTTAGAAAAAAAATATTACAGTTATTACACCTTGCTAAATCTATTTTTCAAAATTAAATCTAACCTAAACATGCTTGTTTTCCTCGTAAACAAAAATACCAAAAATTAACATGATTAACCAAAAAATAACCAAAATTCATAGATTCTCACACAGTGTTGTCCACACCATGACAGAACACACAGACCACAAAACCACACCCAAAACCTTAAAATATATATTAAACAGAAGTTTTGAAATTTGAAGAACTTAATGGCAAGGATGATGTCGTTAAGGGTAGTTGGCGGCAGCATAGACTGCCATCAACACATGAACTAGGTAGTGGGCAAGGCTGCTGTCAAGTTCCTATCTGCACAACATGCAGATCGAGATCAAAAGAAACCAAAATTTGGGGGTCCAGGACTTGAAGCAAAAATATAAAAAAATTGGAAAACCCTATACGATAGGCATACAAACGAAACCCCTAAGTACTTGGCATAAAAAAACTCCTTGAGGATCGAATTAGGTCGAAGAAGCCCTCATTGGCCAAGCCAAAGAGGTGACCTTGCAAGCTTCAGTCCAATCTCCATGACCTTCTTGGATGAAATCTCCTCGACCTAGAGGCCTCCTCACATTCAGAGGTACCTCTTTCTTGCAGAAGATCATCGAAGTAGCCTTGAACGTGCTAGATCAAGCTCCTAGAAGATCCTCTCTCTCTCCCAAAGGCCTCCCAAAACCCTAGCCGAGCAAAGGTTCTCCTCCCACGAAAATATCCCATATTTATAGGGCTTTGGGTCGTACTTAAGGGAGGAAACAAATCCCCTACACCCACTTAGACTTTCCTAGTTTATCCGCAAAGAAATCAGGTTCGCAATCAGATTAGGAAACTGGACACTCAGAAGAGGTTAACGAAAACATCGGTTGGCACTAAGGGGTAAGTAGGCGGCAATCAATTATTCCGTCAACATGCTTAAATTAGAAAAATCCACAAAAATATGGAACATAGACGGCAAGGTGGTCATTGTTGACCCTATGTAGATGACATACTATTCTGTCGCTAACCTAGCTTAATGGCCCTAAGGACTGCCGCCAATCAAGGCCGAATAGAACAATACAAAATAACACATAACAATCCAAGCAAGCACAGTCTAAAAACCTCGAGTCTTATGATAGACATGGCCTATGTGTTGCTTACTAAGTTTATTACATAGACTCATACTTGCTAAATGATACAGGTGAGGTAGACGCTTTAGGGATAGAGGAGCTAGTGAGGAGTGACTCTGACCATGAGGAGTAGCTCGTGGAGTGGAGTTGCCTTTAGAGATTTAGTTCTTTCTTTTACTTAGTATGTGAGACATTGTTGCATTATGGACTTGGTTATTTTGTGGACATTTGTTATTACTTTTGCTACTATTTAGATTGTGAGATTGGTATGTGGTGGGAATAAGACATTTACTTGTTTCTGTTGTTCTATTATTTGTTATTTCTGTACATCTCTACTGATTTCTGTACATCTCTACCTGTTTAGTAATGTTGGATATATGTCCTATTGTGACGTCACTCTTTGTCATAATGTGGATTAGTATAATCGTATCGGCATGACGAGGGTTGTTACAGTATAGGATGTGATGTGACTAACAAGATGAGAGGCAAGTGACATGTCACTCATCATTGTTTGCCAAAAAATGCAGCAAACATTACCTCTATCAGGAATTTTGTGGTAGTTATCAGACTATATGTATCTTTTTCTAACGTCTAGGCTTTTTGGATCTCGAATATCGATTTTGGTGTTGGCCTGAGACTTTGAAGAGCTTGGGGCTACTATGTAGTGGCAGAGTCGGGGGGGGGGGGGGGGGGGGGATGTAGTGGTAGAGAGTGATCTTCTTTCCAAGAAGGTCAATTTGGTAGATTCCATGGAGAGATTTCTTGTATCTACTAGGCTTTTATTCCTCCCTATGTCTTGAAATTGAGGTGTGACCAACTGTTGCCTAGGCTATGTCTTACCCAAAGAGGGGGGTGAATGAGTTATTTGAAAATGTTATCGTTAAAAGCTTAAAGCCCGGTAATAAAAAGATGATATATATGCTGTAAAATGTAGTTTGGTCAACTAAATGAGGCAACTCGGTCGACCTAGTTTAAACACTATAGAATATGTTCTTTATTTGAGGATTCCAAGTGTCCTATGTGTGTATGTGTGAGTTGCAATCAGATGATTTATAACCTTCTATGTATGTGAGGCTAAGAACAATATGTAAAACAATCAATCACACATTAGACACAAGATTTTATACTAGTTTGATGTTGACCAACTTAACACTACATGCAGTCCCCAAGATCCAACTGATCTGATATTTCACTAACCACTGACAATTACCAGTCTTCTTCTATTTCCGAGTAAGAAGATAACTCACTAGACACCAACCCTAGCATGTCTCTTCTATTTTTGAGCAAGAAGATAGCTCACTAAACACCAACTCCAATGGATCTTTTCTATTTTTGAGCAAGAAGGCACCTCACTTCTTTTATGAATGAGAAGCACACTCACTAGAACAGACCCCAATCTATCACTCTATTATGAGCTAGAGCAAGGCTCACTAGTATAGACCCCAGTCTGGTCTCCCTCAGGATTTTTGCTAACTCTTACAATGCCTCTAAGTAGGCGGATAGTGGTTACAAAGAATGCTCTAAATGCTCTAACACACGAATCAAAAGAAGAATGAAATTGAGTAAGAGTTGATCGTGTGCTTCTTCAGAAGGTTGATGAAGAGCTTGAATGTTGAAGACTTAGATTCCTCCTTTGATGCTTCTCAAGTAACTGATGGAGAGGAGGAAATTGAGAGTCTTGAATGAATTTAGTCTCGAGATTCCTTAACACTGCTCAAATCTCCTTTTGCTTTCTTTTTTATTTTCTCCTTTTCTCCGAAAGATTTTCATCTTTCTTGTATGCCTTCTCAATGGTGTGCTCGTAAATGCTTTTTCACTAAAATTCTAAAAGTTCTATATGTTGAGCAACTATCCCTTAAGAAAATTATTTAAGACTTTAAATTATTTTAACATGGTGATTTTGCTATGACAAAACCTTTTAAAGACTTTCTACAAATCAAATCTACTAAAATATATCACAGAGAACATATTTTGTACAATACTGTATCAACACTATCTTGAAAATTTTCTAAGTCCACATAATACATTATGTATCATACTGACTCCGACTGTGGACTCCGACTCTGAAAAATCGAAGTGTTGTAACCCTCTTTGTTCTGGACTAACTCTTTGGAAATCGAAGTATGGACTCCATCTCCTGAGAAGTCGAATCCTAGACTCCGACTTTGAGAAGTCGAAGTAGGGTATCGATTTATGAACAACTTCTGAGAAGTCGAAGTCCTCATTCCGACTTTCAAAAGTCGAAGTCTACTCTCCGACTCCAGAAAGTCGAAATCTCTGCATTGATCTCCAACTCCTAGGTAGTCGAAGATTCACTCCGACTTCATGAAGTCGAATTTTATTGTCTCATTGGGACTTCTGTAGAGTCGAATTTCAGTCTGTTTCTCATGTTTCTGACTCCAACTCCAGAGAGTCGAAGTACATCTCTTTTTGTCTCTGACTTCCCTGACAACTTATGTACTTCACTTTTTCTATGCAAATATTATTTTGTAGTTTCATGAAATCTTGATTGTTTGGTATTTCATTTGCTTAATGAGATCTTCTGTAGTACACATAGTACCTGTATATCATTCAGAATTAATTCCTGTCATTATTTAATATATTCTGACAGATAGGATATATTATACTTAAAACAACCACAAAAAAATTATATGTGAATGTGTGTGAAATATTTATTCAAATTTGTCTCTTGCTTTATGTCAGAAGTTCAATTTTTCTTTTCGTTCAGCAGATGTCTTACAGTTAATGCCATCAGACGCACGGGGTATCTGACAGAGGCTCACCTACCACTGTCAGAACCTCACCTTTCCTTCTGATGCAACTGACTATCTGTATTTATTTGCACTGAACTTATGTCTGTTTGAAGTTTCTATACTTTACATATATCTCTGACTCACCTACCCCATAAAGTATGGAGGTATCTTTTCTTTTGTCTTATCCTTGCTGCAGAACATTTTTTAGTTTGATTTAGGGTTTCCCATGGGTAGAAAGGGGGGGGGGGGGGGGGGGGTAAAGGGGGGTAACCCCAAACTCCACTTTGGGGGGTGGGGGTTGGCTAACCGTGGGTTACCCCACTTACCCCCCCTTAACCTGGGTTAACTCTACCCCACCTCTTAAGGTGGGGTAGAAGGGGGGGGGGGGGTAAGTTTTTTTTTTTGGAATTTTTTTAAAAATTATTATTAAATTGTAAATAATATTTTATTATATATATTTTAAAATAATTTTTTTAATTTTTTTAATGAAAATAAATAGAGTCAAAGTATGAAGTTGACTAAAAAAAATAAAAAATAACCAAGGGTACATCTAACCAACAATCAAAGTGAGGTAGGATAAAAAGGGGGTTAGTAGACCCCTTGGGTAGATTAACCATGTGTCAAAGTAGGCACATTTTCAACATGGAGCTTTCACAAAACATTAATTGAAGATTGACTCCTAAGCTGTGAAGCTACAAGCATTGTTTGAAGCCGTTGGAAAGCTAAAAAGCTGAAGAACTAATGGATAATCAAAATCTCATTTACATCCAAAGGATCAAAGGTCACTCCTCAAACAACTAGATCTCCAACGGATAGTTTCAAATGGAAACATCCTCTGAAGCATATATAGAAGCCGAAGTTTGAACAAGAGAATAGACCAAGTGTGTGAAACGAGCTAGCAACTCATTCAACTCACTCCTATCTTCTGCTAGCAAGAGCCTTCACAAGCCTTCTACTGAGCTGCAGATAGAGAGCCTCTACAGTCTAAAAATTTCCAAGCTCTCCTCTTCACAGAAGTCTTGTTTGTGTTGGGTGAAAGTTGTGTAACTAGATATTCTTCTAGTCCATCCTCCTTGATTCAGAAAGGATTAGTGCTGTAATTTCTATTTGTATTCCTTTCTGAATTCCCTGTGTTTGCTCACTCTTCAGAGCAAACACACAAGTGTTTTTCAATTCTGTCTGTGTAATCCACAGGAGGTTTGTTTCTGCAGTGCCCCTCTTGTGAAGGGAAGACCTTGTTAAAGGTAGTATTTGTACCCCTGTTGAGGGAAGACTTGCTTGGGAGCAAGTGGGTTTGTAATACCTCTCAAGGGTGAGAGAAGGCCAAGTATTCTTGGCAGTTAGTGAAATCTCAAGTGGTTGGCCTGAGGACTGGACGTAGGACTTCCATGTGGAAAGGGCCAAAGTAGGATAAAATTTATTGTGCAATTGTGTGATTGTTTCTGCCAATTTACACTTGAATCACACACTACACTTAACTCTAACAAGTCTATTTTAGTGTTGTCTAATTTCAGATAATTTTTTTAAAAAGGTCAAGAAGTCCTATTCACCCCCCTCTAGAACATCATTTGTGCCATCTCGATCCAACACTATATTCTTGAAATGTGATTGATACTTGTAGATGCTTCAGGTGTTCTTCAGTCAATTCGTCTTCATCTTTGTCTTTTGATTAGTTTTGATTAGCTATTCGTTGCATCTTCATTCGCCATCCATTAAATACAATATTGATATCTATTGAGACTTTAGATCTCACCCATTAGATACATCCTTAAGGTTTGCATACAGCATACCAATTACTAAACTATTGTGTATTTGATTGTTGTTCATTAGATACATTGTAAGATATCTTTGTTTTGTCATTTCTATTTGTCTTGGATGATAAATGCAAAAGTGATCTTATTGTCAATCCTTTAAATGCATTCCATACTGGGATACGTCCTTACTTCGTTCTATAGATTGTCTAAACAATAAAAAGTCCTCTTTGTCAATCGTAGGTTCCTGCAAAAAGCAACATTTCTTTTTGCCTTTTGGCTATAGTCAACATTATTTAACAAAAAGTAATGTGTATTACAACTGCTCAATATTTTTCTTTCTAGAATATTTGTTAAAGTTCCAAGAGATGCATTTAATGTCAATTTGAATTTCAAAACACTTTCGTAAATATTTATGGATTGCTAAGATATTTTGACAAAATTAAAAAAAATTATTTATTTCCTTGACGGGATAGTCTTTGTAACCAGATGAAATAAACAAATGTTTTTGAGTATTAAAAGATGTTTTTGTTGAGCTGAAAAAGTATTTAATTTGAAAAGCAAATCTGTTGTGTGTGTAGTAGGAATATCTAGAGGGGGGGGGGTGAATAGATATTCACCAAATTTAAGAGCCAATATGAGAATTAAAAACTGTGATGATACGATCTGATCAGATG
The DNA here is from genome assembly GCA_014218235.1 of Colocasia esculenta. NCBI lineage: Eukaryota > Viridiplantae > Streptophyta > Magnoliopsida > Alismatales > Araceae > Colocasia > Colocasia esculenta. The sequence goes on from CM024766.1 coordinate 32,859,746, forward strand.
AAAAGCAAACTATGCAGAAATCAACAATTCACACAAATGCAAGCAGTATTTTTAAGGTGGTTCGGCTCCAGTGTGGAGACCTACTGTAATGACCCGACCTCCTGAACCCCCGCCAGGGACCCCCGAAGGTCGCGCCGCCACCCACGGATCCGAAGACTCGGAAGGGTTAGAATTTAGTCCAGTGAGATAAGTAATGAATTTAAATAACTATAACAAGAAAGTTCGTACTTTAATAAAGAAATTATGTACAACATATCCCAAATAAAAGTACAGGTACAGAAAGAAAGGTGCAGTCCTTAAGGGGCATACCCCGAGGACTTGCAAAAGGCCACTCTCAACTCACGGTACAAGCACTCACGCTCACAACTCACACTGTTGGCAACACACGGTGAACAAGCCGCCATCACGACCGTCCGACAACGAACTCCTGCGACAGCGAGTCCCTACCTAAAGAGAGTAGGGCGGTGAGCCTCGCGAACAAGGCTCAGTAGGGATAACCAGTCCCTTACTAGCCAGAGCAGCAGGAACTCCAACAAAGCAGAAGCAAAACTACTCTACGAAGCAGTAAAGCGAGAAACGCCTACCACAGAGTACTACAAAGCAGCGGAACAGAGTAAACACCATGACCCACAACCAGGGTCGGGTCAAACACGACTCCTGCAGAACCAGCGGAGTCAAACACAATGCGGAAACAACACTTCGGTACACACCCGCCGAGACAAAGGAGCTCACGGAACACCGGAGCAACTACGTGAGACTAGAGTCTCACGACACAAGCACCAACATCCTGGACCTCCACGAGGTCGGGAAGGAACAACCAAGTGTCACCACGAGAGACACGAGCAACCAAGTGAGAAGCACCGTCTCACCACAGGCACGGCCACCTCAGACCTCCACAAGGTCGAGGGCCCATAAGCAGAACCACCCTGCACCTTGGACACTCCACGAGGTCAGGGAACTACACCCTCCAGTGCCACCACGGACGGCACCAAGGAACGGGTTACCGAAACAGCAGTTGGGTGCCTGCACAAGGCACCCCGAGAGAACCCGCAGAGCGGAAACCACTAAACATGGCCCACGAGGCCAAACCAACTAAGCCCACAGAACTAGACACGACTAGGCTACAACCACCGTGCAGGCTAGGGCGATGAGAAAACCCAATCTCGAAAACAGCGTGAGAAACACCGTCATGCAAGAGCACACAAGCCACCGCCACAGGCAGCTAGGAGGAGGACACACAGTCCACTCCTCCAGCTTGCCAGCCGTTGACTCCTGCCTACAACCTCGCCGGTAGAGTGAGGCTAGCGAGTCACAACAAGAACAACCAAAAACCACTGCAGCCTGGCCAAGCTGCGGCCCGATGCCTGACCTCCCTACGCGGCTCCGGAGCCAATGTAGAGCGAGGCAGTGAGAACGGCTAGCTGGTCCGCACCGGAAGAGTGCCTAAACCACCTTGGAGACCCAGACCAGCTAAGAGAGCTCTACAAACGACTCACGCAGCTGTCCCCACCCTTTTCCCCTTCTGCTCCAAGTCAGTGACATGAGCACGCCCGCCGGCCGGAGCAACCCCCTCTGACACAAGCGCGCGGGGCTGGGGGTCCCAAGTAACAGTAACAACCTGTCTCGCGGTCAAGCCCTCAAGTGCCGAGCACCGGGTGAAAGAGAACTGGCGTGGCAACCACCAACAGAAACAGCACAGCTGGCTTGTAACCAAGACAAGCCCAGTAGGCACAGGCACGCACGGCACCCCTTCCGGAAACTCCCAGAAGGGCCGTAGGCCAACGCCGGCACATAAGGCACGACCCAAGAAACCGTAACACCACAGACAGAACAGAACCACCGCTCTTCTAATAATCGATTGACAGACAGACAATCAATTATTAGAAAGACGCGAGCCTGCTAGCACAGCCGCTAGGACACGGCCACAAAGGTGTCACCTTCGGTCACTGAACGCAGCGAGCCAACCTGCCGCGTTTCTCACCGAAGGTTCGGAGGGCAACCTTACCTTGGGGCATAAGCCGACATGCCAAACAGGCCATGGAAACACCCACGGCGACACAGATGTTGTCGCAACCTACACGGTCGTCGCGTTAAGAACGTGATGGGAAGGACCACCGCAACAAGCACTGAGTCGAGACGGGAAGGCGCATCGTGATAAGATCCTTGTCACGACGAGGAAGCGGGTCGCGACGCGACCCTTATCGCGATGGCCACCTGCGCCGCGATAAGGTCGCGTCCGACCGGAGCGATGCCTTCTCTGATGTCACGATGCGCTCGGCGGTCGCAACATCAGCTGGAAGGCAAACTGCCAGAATGCTACATTCTGGGGTCCCCCACACGCTACAAACACTACAACCATGGGGAGGGGAGCATGGGGAAAGTATTTAAAGCATGCAAACACATAAAGGGACTTCCAATTACTCGGATTGGAAAGGGCACAAGAATCCCTACTGGTTTTGGAAGAACCAAACCCCCAAGGGGCCTTCACGACAAGCTCGCCACCTCCTCCTCACTCCCACGGCACCGCTCCCGCTCCGCACGAGTTGCCGGCCGCTCCACCAAGCTCCACCGCTAGAGGAAGACGAGAGGGAGACCTCTCCACTTCAGAGAAGAGAGGAAAGGGAGAAAGGAGAGAAAGAGGAAAAGGGGGAAACCGGCCAAGGCTTTTAGCCCTCGGCCCCCAGAACGCGACGGGGCGGGGAGTCGCGTTACCAACCGTAACGCGACGGCCGCCCACACTGCGACCAGAACGCGCCCATCTGGGGCGCCGCGACAACCAAACAGCCTGCTCTGACATGCCTGCCCTTCTGACAGGTTCCAGATGACCAAAAAGTAGAACCCTGTCGCGACCCGTTGACCGGGCGCGACAGGAATGTGATGGACCTAGCGGTCGCAACAGGGATGACTGTCGCGACGGGTAGCTCCGTCGCGACACTAACGCGTCGCCAAATCCGGATGCGTTAGTGGCCAGTAGTCATCCAAACACACAAACGGAGAAACCGGAAGCCCGAGATGTTACAATACATCCAACCAAAAAATAATTTTGTCCTCGAAATCAAGGGCAAAACCCGGTCGAAGAAAACAACAGGTGCCAAGGAACCACTAAGTCGTACCACGACTTCCCGGTGGTCACCACCACGATCCTGCCATGAGGGAGTGCCAAACCAGACATCCGAAGCTCACAGAGCGCACACCAACTGCGCAGAGCACACAATCGGATGTCGACAGCTCCACAGGTGCGGCGCGCACCAAGCCAACTAGAAACACTGAAACCGCCAGTCGGAAACCACGCAACTGAACACTTAACAGACCACGCTGCTGAGACCAACTAGTCAGTAACTCCCTCTATCACCAACGACTAGACAGAGATCCCAGCTACTGACAACAATCGAGGAAAATGCTAAGAGGTCATCCACAAACTCCGCTGAATGGCTCCGCACAACTAGCAACTGCTAGCACCTATGGCAAGGCCAAACGAGAGCTTCTTAGAGGCGACCCAAAACCAAGCGATAGCATGCACGAGGAAAACACCACGGCACGCGGAACAGTGTCCACCGGCACCACTCGATCTTACCCAGATCGTCCTCGTGGTCTGACCAAGACACACAACGACTATGGAGCCACAGAAAGCTAAACCACACGCTCCACAGGCATATGCACAAAGACAAAACCAAGGAAGACGTCTGAGGTTGGCAAGGCCAGACAACTCAAGACGTCGGCAACCTGCACGGGAAACGAAACAACTGCAGAGGTCAAAGACAGCACGTTGACCTCAAAGAAATCTAAACCAAAATAGGGTACCCCAACTGAACACACTCACGATCAAGACACATGGCACAACACATGGTGCCAACACAAGCACCATGAGCCACCCAAGGTACAACACAATGTACCAAGGCTCCAGACAGAACATAACGAACCACTCGATCATGAGCACATGGTGCCACCACAAGCACTAAAACCAGGCAAAATGCAACACAGTTGCACCAACGACCGAAACAACATGGCTAACAGGAAGGACTCTCCACAAGAGACTTGCCAAAAGCCACCCACAAGAAACCGCAAACCAAAAAGGGTAGAACAGGCCACACCGGCCACGAACCCTCAAGGCACAAGGACATAAAACATCGAAAAGAGACACGCTCAAAGTGCAGTACCCAACTGCACCAACGGTCTGAAACGACCCAAGGCAAACCGAAAGGGGCTCTCCACCAGAGACCCATACAAGCAAAACACACGGAGAACTAGCAGCTTCAAGAGCGCAACTACCATATTGGCTCTTAGAAGTGCACAACACGAGGCACTGCTCCTACCACCATAGGTGGAGAGGGCCACACACCAAACAGCGACAAGTGCCTCCAAGCACAGCTGAGGCACCAGCCAAAACATGCACCGGAACGATGCTTGCACCAGCAAGCCAAACAACAGAAAACCGTGCTGCCTCACACTAAACACATGGCACGCTGCCCCACATCGTCCAGTCAGGCAATAAGAAACCAGCACAGCAAGAGATGGGACAATAGGTCATCACAACCTATCGCACCACAAGAAAACAACATGCATGAGGGGAGCAACCAGCTCAACCTCAAAACAGCTCAAGGGGAGGGGCCTTAGCCACGAAGGTCGCCACTGTGAGCAACACGACACCAAATGCCATGTGAAAGCACTACCACCCCAAGCAACCCACGGGAAGCAGAGGAAACAACAACGCAAGGCTAGCACTCCCACATGAGGCATAGCCAGCCGAACACCCACGACGCTTGCCAAACAACCGTCAGCAAGAGTGTGTCGGCACGAAAATGCAAGCAACCACAAACTCAACCACAGGGACGCACAAGTGGTCCTGCCGGCATAACCAACCAAGGAAAACTGGAACAAGGGGAGCAACCAGCTCAACCCAAAACAACTCAAGGGAAGATGACTCCACCTGATGGTCGCAACAATGCGCACCCTGGCGACACAACACCACAGTGGAGCAACATCACCCCGAGCAACCAACGGAAAGTAGGGGAAGGAGACCCTCACAACGAGTCTCTTCCACATGCAAGGGAAAACCACTAAGTGAGACCGGCACTTCCACAGAAGCACAAATAGCCAGGCACCTATGGCACTCACCAGACTACCATCTGGCAGAGCCCATAGGGTGCGTGAAACGAAGCCAACCTCCCGACCCTGGGGACACACGAAATCCCACCAGCGCAGTCGGGAAACCTGAAAAACGAAAACAGGAAGACAACTTGGCCAGCACCACGGCCAGACACACGGCCAAAGGCACCATACCTTGACCGACAACACCCAAGTAGACTGTAACACAGACAGTCCAACCGACAATAGCGACAGCTCATCTCCACAGAGAGAGAGAGAGCAGCGACAATCAAAACAACACAAGACAACATTGGGGAGAGCGTCCACCCAAAGCGTCAAGAACCGTTCTGGAAAACATTAATTGTTAAATCCTAACATTAATGTCATTGCAGGACCCAAGCAAGTGTGGGTCCCAAAACCAGCTTGATCAACAAGTTGAGATGTCTTGCATCCATACATTATAAATGGATTCATGACATTGGCTGTGCAAGGCAAGAAATGATTGGAGAACAAAGGTAAAATTTTTGAGACTGTGATTGAAGACTGTTCAAGTAAAATCTCCTTATCACTTCAGATTTGAACTGCTGGAATTGAAATGGATTTTTAATTTTATCTGAGCAATGAAAAATATGTTTTGATGCTATCCCCAAATGACAATGCCTCTTAACAATTGGAATCATATTTGTACTATCATGCTTGCTTAACTGTGTCCATGATTCTGTGTGCATAATAATGAATTGCTTGCCAACTCTTCTCAGTTCATACACATGTTAAGGGGAGTAAATTTGAAAAAGTACAAAAATGTTCTTTAAAATTCATTGAAATTGATCTTTTATGTAGTGACTATTTGGTATATCAAATGGTGAAATGTGGAAGGACAAGTTAGGCTTGTCTGGAAACTATCATTATGCGTGAGAAATATTCTCCGCCAAGTATCAATAGTCTTCTACTATATAAAGATTATCAAGAAAAAATTCATAATCTCAAAAACTTCAATTGATCATGTTTATACTCTCTTTGTGCAAATTGCTTGACATGAACATGTGTGAGTTGCTGAATGTTTATTTCAATACCATGCATACATTATGGGGGAGTAAGTCAAAGTAGTTTGAGTAAGATGCTTGAAGGACACACTTTCATAATCATGTTGTAATCATATCTCAACCATTTGATCCATTTGTCCCTCAATTCCAAGCCTCCATACTGTTCTTTTCTGTAGTTGTCGACAACCCCACTTCAGCTGTCGACAAATGGCCTCTCCCAGAACCACCATCTTTTTGGCTCTCAGTAGCTGTCGACAGCTCCCATTATGCTGTCAACAGATACACTTTTTCTGTGAATTCCTCATCTTTCTCATCATTCTCAATGAGCATGTTCATAACTCTTTGTCAAGGGGAGAATTGGGCATTTATACTAAGTTACAACCTTTCATACTCACATAGTATCAAAGACATTAATTAAATCACAATGATCTTGAAATAATATTCTGTGTATGAGTCTAGGTTGTGTCATCTAGAATACATTGAACAAATCTCATGGCTTTAACATAACTCACTTGAATAATTCCCTTGTGGATAATCATTTTTCTAGAATGGCTTGACAAGTAAGAAGGTTCTTGAACTTAATGTCTTTCATTGGCTTTTAACCTTAGATAACCTTTTGAACTTGATTACACAATTAAAAAAGGGGAGAAAAGCTACCTATTTAAAAATTCATGAAAATCTAAATAAAAATAAATAAGGATTGGGATAAAGGCAGAGTAATGATTAGCATCACTGAGTAACCGAGGACATGGGCATCATAAATGTCTATCTTCACGTTGAAATGTCCATGTATTATCTCTGCACAATGGTATGATGGTCACCCACACTGAGTAACTAGGGGTACGACATCACAAATGTCTACCTTCACGCAAAAAGGTGAAAGTGAACCTAATTACCACTTTTCCCACATCAATTTGACAAAATAAGTTCAATGCAAGAAATAGAGTGAAGCCTCCATGTTTTTTAAATCAAGGGCAACTTGTTATTTATTGTTAACTACTCATGTCACCATTATCTTCACTTACCAACTGAACATCACCCACAAAGGAATATGTCTTTCTACAACAGTTTTATTCAAAGGGGTTATCTTATATTCATATGCTTTTGAACGGTGTTTTCTAAATGCTACAACTTAAGAATCCCGGGGTATTATCTCTTAACCATTGTAGAACATTTAAATGTCTTAACACTAGTGTGTATGACATTTTGTAATGGATATAAACCAGTTCTCAACTTTAAAATCCCATTTGGACACTCATTCCCCATTCATTTTTGATCATCTCACTAAGGAGTTTCATGACTTCCGTCATCCCACTGCTCCTGGGAATGATGAAGCTTAGCATGTCTAGGGTCAAATGAGGGTCATATAGTTCTCTTTTTTACTAGTTGGGTTAGTTTGGGTTATGCTTTGTCTATCACTTATGTCATTTCCCTTTTGCTTTCTGTTGTGTCATGTACTGGCTATATTTCTCAACTGTGTGTAACTCTCTCTCAATCAATGAAATCACAGTTACTTGCTTATTTCTGTCCATTGATGCATGAACTATCTTTTTGAATGTTGTCAAAAGGGGGAGAAACATCAATTGTAATTTTGTCATCATAAAAAAGGGGGAGAATGTGGGGTTCAAATGTGTATGATGATTGTGCTTATGTATGATGATTGTGCTTAATGTTTTTGATGATGAATGACTTAATTGATGTTGCATTGATGTTGTAAACATGACAAACATGATCAAGACATAGAAAAAATGAACAAATGAAAAAATGCTTGGATGACTATCTATGTATTCTTTATATCTTACTGGAATGGTTTCATGTAGGTGTGAATGAATACACAAGACAAACAACCAAATCCAAGTGCAAAAGACTGGAAAATTCACATCAAGTACTCACCTGTCGACAGATAGAGCAAGATAGAACAATCAAGTTTCTGGGAGCGCTTAAAAAGTAGTAACTGTCGACAGCTGGAGTGTGCCTATCGACAGATATGGGTTGCCTGTCGACAACACCAAAATCGCCTGTCGACAGATCCAGTTTTCCAGCAACAACATGGTTCTGGAAACCAGATGTCAGCAGTACTTGTTGACAGCCATGAAGCACCTGTCAACAGACGCAGGGATAAGTCAGAAACGAGATTTTAATGTGATCTATATTAGGGTGTTTCCTTTCAACATGACTCTCCATACTTGGACACCACTATATATATATCATATATAGGTATTTTCGCAGCAAGGAGTCTCCATATCAAAACCCTAAGCAAAGACCAAGAAGAAAGGCTCTTTCTCTGCTGCTCTGCTTCAACCCTCCTGCTACTCCAGGAAGATCCTTCGAGAATGAGGAGTTGAAGTGGTTTGTCCACGAATCAAGCTTCGTCTTCATCATCTGATCTTCATCAACACGAAGCCTGAAGTTCTTCTTGACGACCACATCGAAGAGTTCACATATGGATTTGATTCTTCAACTAAGAACTCTTCTTTTTCTCTATTTTCTGTTAATCTGTGTGTGTGGCAGTGGTTTAAGCATCCCTTGTTCTTGATCCACGTGTGTGTGGTAGTTCTGAGTGCGTGTTTGCCTCAGACACCGTGCGTGTGTGATTGTGGTTTGAACTCGCTTCTATAAGCAGTTGTTCTGCGTGTGTGTGTTGACGGTGGACATAAGATACACGAGTTGTGTACCCCGAACCACCTTAAATCTTCGTGTCTTGTGGTTTGCACGTCTTTACGGTAGATGTTTGGTAGGCACGAATATTTGTGCACACGCTTCATAGATTGCTAATTTCCTAATCACAATCAGCATACACATCAAAGCTAGAATTCGATCTATATCTGTTTAAGCTTTTTTCAAGTCAGTGGTAACATCGAGAAGAAGGGTAAAGTATTTTTAATCAGTGGTAATCTATTCAACACACCTTCTAGATTGCTGTCTTAGGTGATTCTTCGCACCTTTCACTAGATCCCTCTCATGTGCTAGACTACTCCGACTTGGAGGTGGCCCTAGACTTGTCAGTACCCAAGTATCCCATGTAGATCTTGGATCGAAAGGAGCAGCAACTACAGAACAAGGTTATTCCTATAGTGAAGGTCATCTGGGAGAATCTTGTGAGTGGTAAAGTGACCTACGAGTGGGAGGATGAGATGCATGATCACTTTTCATACTTGTTTGAGTAAGTCCTGTATTGCCTACCCTATCTTATTTCCTCCCTTCCACGGGTCTAGCAATTCCAAGGACTAAATTTTCTTTGAAGGGGGTGGGATGTAGAGACCCGGACTTCTAAACCTTGTTTCGCGAATTTTGGGATGGTTCCGAACCATTAATCAAGATGAGAAATGGACTTGTAACAATTCAAATTTTAAAATCATAAATAAATAGAATAAAATAGGAGTAAATTAAAAATTTTCAAATAATTAAGCAAGGGTTCAATATCAGACTTAAAAGTAAATGAAGCCAACAACGAAAAATCTTATTATCATATGTGGGAAACTGATATGGAATGAGTCGAAAATTATAATTGGAATTAAATAATGGAATACAATGATGGGTAAATAAGTTAGACCAATAAGAATGCAATTTGGGCTAATGGAACCCTAAACAATACTTAAGACGGTAGAACTCGATAATGTGTAAAGCCTATTATCACATGTGAGAAACTAAAGCAGAATCATGTGAAATTTTATACACATGAACTAAATAATATATCGCAATGAATGATAAAGAAATTGTGGCTAATTATATGTGTATGACTTAGTCAAACTCTAAAAGCCGATAAACCTGATAATGTCGATTATTCATTATTGCATGTTAATAACTCAAAAGTTCATCACACAAGATGTGATGATTAGGTTCAATGGAGTTTATTGAGCTCAATGGGAGACCAAATAGTGAGAATAATATTTTAAAATGTATGCTAATCCAATGCCCATCTATAAAGTGGGTCAATTAAGCATAAAAGTATGTCGAATGGGCCATGAAATATGCCAAAACCCAGTTGGGGAGCACGAATTTGCTGCCACTTTCGAATTACGTATAGCATGACACGTGCATACATGCGTGTACACTTTGCACGTTAGGCAACCCTTCTTGGCATGGATGAACTCTCTATTGGATATTCCTTCTGCCGAACTAGTGACTCCTCTACCAAGGCCTCTATAACTCTCCTCTGACAGTGGATTCCCACACGTCTGACATGCAAGTTGTACTACTAAAGTTCCCTGGAGTTAGTGTGCACTTTACCCTTCTCATCTTGCTTCTTGATTGTACTAGGAGAATATACATGTTAATAAGATCTTAATTGAAATATGAAATAAAATGAAAATACGTTGTTATGATGTCCGACTAGACTCTTGATACATGAGAACTTGGATCTATCATCCTACCTTGGACTTCGTAAAAATCATACTTATATTACTATGTGCTCATTCTTGAAATTGTGGCCATAATATGTTATTATTTGATCGACACAATGTGGGACTTTGGTCCAATGACTAATGTCTATGCAGTAAGAGCCTTGTCTGATCCTAAGGAGAGGAGTGCCCTGACGTAATTATTAACCACAGGAGTATGGACTTGTGGTGCGTGGCATGGCACTAGAATGTGTGCAGTATTTGAATGTGTCTTTGTATTGATATGAAATGTTTGACTATTTGAGTGATCGTTTATTACATGTGAAATATGACCAATTCTTATATTGTTCATCTAATACATACTCGCTCTGAATCCTTGTTCACTGTCTATTAATAATCAATTACATGAATCGCTATGCAACCATTGGACTACTGCTCTTACTTTTGTCATACGACTTCTGTTTACTGACAATCATATACTATCATTATATTATTGTAGAAATTTTACTTGTTATAATGTTAATCACTTATATCATTGTCTGCACATTGATATATAAATCCTACTAGGTGAGTGCACTCATACCTACTATCACTAACATTTTCAGGTAGTGAGGGTGAAAGGAATAAAGCTTAAGGATGGGACTGGTGGGATGAGCTTGGAGTACATTTAGAGAGTCATTCTTAACTCTAGTAAGTTATTGAGACAATGGTCATTATTGTAATTTTTGCCTTTCTTTGAGAGATAGATATATTAGTAAGTAGATAGTGTTTTTTATTTTGGTATTGGAGATTGTAACATCCGTTCATGATGAATAAAAGTAGAGATTTTTTATTACTTGAATTGTGGGCCCTACTTGTATTAGTTATTTGTCTATGACATCTGAATGCTTGCTTGTCGCGTCCCCGATTTATCTCGCTGCTAAAATTGGGGGTGTGACATGACCAATATAGTGAGGGCTGAGCAACCTATCATCAACCTCAAACTGCAACAATCGATGATGGTTGGCGAGATAGGAACACCCTATCATCAACCTTAAACTGTAACGACCGACGATGGTGGTCCCCATAACTCTTCTGTCTACTTTGAGTTGTCAACAACTTCTGCCTTATAAGTCTCACAATCTCCATGCCCTACTGCACTAACTTAGGGCCCAAGAACTGTTGCTTACCCACCTCGTGCCAATCGAGCAGAGTCCTACAAGGCCTGCCATATAACGCCTCGAAGGGCACCATTCCGATGCTGTCATGGAAAATATTGTTGTACTCTGTAGATTTTGATAATCACAAAAACACTAAATCTAATTCATGTTGATATGCTCATAAAACACCAATTGTTGTTCATGTTAATGATCTATGCAATTGATTTTGTTATATTTAATTGAAGGGTCTAACTTTTGTGTTAAGTGTGCAGAAGAATAGGCCAAAGTCGAATTGGTAAGTTAAAATTATAAAGGCCAAGGTTTGGACTTAACGGGACTGAAGACCAACTGAAGAAAATTGCAAAACTGACAATTGGATGACCAATCCAAAGAAAATGATCGACTAACTTTCCCAGTAGCATTGTTTCTGGGACAGTGCAAATCGGACGACCAATTGTGAGAAAATAGTCAACTGATCAGAACATCATGTCGACACATAGAAGAGGAGCAAGTTGACTTCAAGTGCAGACTAGGAAATCGAACGAACGATTCAAGGTTTTAGATCGACACTTTTCCTAGTAACTTGGGGACTGGGGACAGTCCAGAATTTGATGACTGATAATGGGAAATCAGACGATTGATTTTGGCGACGAGGTTTCCTAATCTGAACGAACTCTTTCTTCCATTAGGTCTCTGCTCGAGGATTCATCCAACATGTGATCTTTTGGGTTGGGTTATATATGCAACACCTTTTCTAAGCCCCCAAGAGAGAGCCCATCGTACAAGAGAGTTTCTATCCTTTGAAGCTAGGGTTTTGGGCGATCTTCTGAAGAAGCCTACAATAGACCTCGAGTTCAAGTGTTCCAAACATCTTAGCTGTTGCATGGAGTTGCTATCAAGTACTAGGAAGTTTTACTACATTCAAGCATTGCCTAGGAGGCTTTGATGAAGAGTCAAGTTGCGTTCTTTATCACATTTAGTTCACTACAATGACACTTTATCTCTGGACAGGGGGAATCTATGCACTAGTGTTTTATTCTCTATGTTGTACTCTATAGATTTTGATGATCATAAGAACACTAAGTGTCATTCGTGTTAATTCCATCACAAACACTAATTCCAATTCACGTTGATGACCCAACAATTTGATTTATTTATATGTAATGTGAATGTTTAATTTGTGTGTTAAGTGTACATGAAAATAGTCCAAAAGTCACACTTGAAGTAGACTTCACAAAGGCCAAGTCCTAGACTTAAAGGAAATCTGGATTGTGCAGAATTGACAATTGGGCAATCGATTTCACGAAATCAGACGACTGAAATGTTTCAGTTGAAGTTTTGCAAAGGGCTAGTCGAAGTAATATACAGTGCTAGTTAAAGTTGTACAAAGGGCCAGTCGAAGTGGTATACAGAGCCAATCGAAGTAGTACAAAGGGCTAATTGAAGTTGTATAAAGCATCAGTTGAAGTGTCACTTCGGCTGATGAAGAAGATTCTGAAATAGGATGACCGAATTCCAAGAATCGGTCGACCGAAAATGATAGGCCTTCCGATTGGTGTGGAGAAGAAGGTTTCGATTGATGACCAATCAGAAAATCAGACGACTGATTTAGAAGAATTAGATGACCACTTTTCCCAGGAACACTTGTTTGAAGACAGTGCAAATCGAACGATCGATTTCATGAAATCGGACGACTGATTTTCAAGAGCAGGTCGTCACCAAGCCAAGGTCTAGAAATCGGACAACTGATTCCGGCGACGAGGTTTTCAAAATTGAAAGGACTCTTTCCTTCGTCAGAGCTCTTTCTAAGGATGCAATCTTTAGTTGTTGTACTATAAGTACAAACATGTTCTTGTGATTGGAAAGAGAGAATAGCTACCTCCAAGAGATCATCTCGTGCCCTAGCATTTAAGAGAGGATTGTGCTACCCAGAAAAAGCCAAGAGAAGCTCTGAACCTGTAGAATCCTGAAAAACAAGTCTTCATCATCTAGAAGCTTTCTAGACATTCCAAGAAGTTCTCTTCTTTTGATAGGCATTGGACCTGGTGCTGCATCCAACGAGTCTTTGTTCTGAAGCCTTTACATTAGCCGGTTCATCATCGTGATAGTGTCAACAGAGACATTCACAAAGGCTGAACCTTTGTGATAGGGAGAACCTCTACTTCCGTGTTTAATTGTAGTTCTCCTGTCCATGTTCTTATTTGTTCATAACTGAACTAGAACGTATAGTGTGTTGTGCTCCTATGTGAGCAGTGGTTGGCGTGTGGTGCATGCGTCGTGCTACATAACCGAGTTATCTCGTCCCTAAAAATGAGATGGGGTTTGTGTTGTCTCCAGAAACAACGTGTATGTGAGGGGTTTGTAACTTGTACCCAGAACAAGTTAGTGGAGAAATCCTCATGGGGTGTGGGGCAGTGGACGTAGGCACACTTGTGTGTTAGCCGAACCATTCTAAGTCCTACGTGCAATCTATGGTTTGATCCATCTCTTTGACCTCTTTCTAAGCACGTTAGGATAGTTGGTATCGCTGTTTTAATTGTAATTCCGCTATGCATCTTGTTTAATAGATTTACTTAGTTAAGTTTAATCTATTATGTGTAAAAAAAATTTACTTAGGCGATAACCAATTCATCCCTCCCTTCTTAGTTGATCATCACACAGATGCATACGTTTCTCTTCAATTGGTATCAGAGCAAGACTGTTGATTTTAAGAGTGATTCTGTGTGTGATGGCCAGCAAAGGATATGTGTCTGATGGTCATTCTATCAACCGTCCACCCTACTTTGATGGCAGCAACTACTCTTATTGGAAAAATCGTATGCACGTCTTTCTCAGAGCTCAAGACTATGAGATTTGGAGTATCGTGAGTAACGATCCATATACACTGCCAGAGGATGAGGGTAAATAGACGAAGGATAACATTAAAAAAACCAAGATAAATTTTGGTGCCATGAATATAATGCAATGTGCTATTCATTCTGACGAATATTCTCATGTTTCCATGTGCAACTCAACGAAGGAGATGTGGGATAAACTCAAATTAATCTATGAAGGTACTTCAGAAGTCAAAGAGACCAAAGAGAACATCCTGGTCCATGAGTACAAGATGTTCAAGATGAGCCCACTGGAGTCACTTTCTGATATGTTCTCAAGGTTCTCAAAGATCACAAATGGACTAAAGGTGCTCGGGAAGAATTACACTGACACAAAAATAGTCCTTAAAGTTCTGAGATCCCTCCCACCGGCATGACACACCAAAGCCATGGTCATTGAAGACTTCAAGAATTTCCAAGCCTCACTATGGAGGAGTTGATTGGGAGTCTCATGACATATGAGATAAATCTGAAACAGGAGGAGGCTGATCAACTAATACTTAAAAATGATGTCGCTCTCAAGGCTAAGAAATCCAAGGCACCTTGCTTTGAAGTAAACTCGTCAAGCGTGATGAGGAAGAAGTGGCCAAGCTAGCACAGAGTTTCAGAAGATTTTTTAGAAAGAAAAGGCTACAGTCTGCCACAGTTTCTAAGGATTACAAGGGAAAAAACAAGGAAGGAGATTCCAACAAGAAAACTGAAATGATATGCTATGAATGCCAAGGCATCAAACACATGAAACCCGAGTGCCCAGTATTTCTAAAAAAGTAGAATAAAATCAAGTCAAAGAAGCCCAAAGCCATGGTCGCCATGTGGAGTGACTCCGACCCGTCATCTGTTGAGCAACTATCCCTAAAAATATTGCTAAAATATTACTTAGCATTTATCATAATGTTTTTGCTATGACAAAACCTTTTAATATATTTTAATATCTTGTTACTACCATTTATGAAAATTAATATGCAAATACAAAGACTTTTCATATATATTACTGAAATATATCTTAGCCAAAATTTATGCTCACACAGAATCTAAGTATCAACACTGAAACGAAAATTGTCTAAGTCCACAGTGTATACTGTATATCATACTGACTCTGACTCCGACTTTAGAAAAGTTGAAGTATTGTTTCAATTGATAAATAAACAGTTAGTACTCTGACTCCATAAAAGTCAAAGTCTGGCTTGACTCTGACTCCCCAAAAGTTGAAGTCTATATTGATTGCTTATCCATTGAGCCTTACTCCGACTTCTTGAAAGTCGAAGTCGGACCTTACTCCAACTCCAGATAAGTCGAAGTCTTGTTGATTTGTATCTTACTCCGACTCCTCCAAAGTCGAAGTCTATTATCTATCTGCCGACACTTCGACTTCTTAAAAGTCGAAGTATGACATCGATTGGTGAACAAACTTATATCATTCCGACTCTTAACAAGTCGAAGTCTATTATCAATCCAATGTCTCACTGCGACTTCTATATAGTTGAAGAGTTGTATGCATATCTTTGACTCCGACTTCTTTAATGTCGAAGTATCACATATCAACTTCTGTATACTTGTATTTAAATAATCTTTTTGTTTCTGTCATTTACCCCAGAACTTAATAAATCATTATCTTGACTTTTTTTCATGAGTTTTCATTATTCATATTGAAATCCCTTTTACATATGAATGTTTTCTTGAGACTTATAATTATTTTTCTACTATCATAAAATTTAAATATCCTTTTGGCGGCAAAAGTATTATATATCACTCTCATTTGAAATGTCTTTTTGAGATCTACAATATCTGTATGCTTATTATCTCTCACTGTCAGAAATTTAAAGTCTATTCCTATTTGATAAATGGACTAAAGTTTTACTGCGATGGTAAGTATAAGCAGCATAGGCTATCTGTTATAATTCACCTACTACTGTCAAAACTCTATGACTTTCAGAAAGAGAACTTGTTTTCCCCATACACTGTTTGTCCATCCTTAAATGTTCTAAACTTCTGTCTGTCTAAACTCCTTCATGCTTTATATATATATATTTTTTTTATGTCACCTACCTCCGAAGGTATGGAGGTATATGCGTCTATCTTGTCCTTTCAAGATTACAAAACATTTAATGAAGCATGCTTAACTTTCAGCCTTGAGCATGAGACTTACAGAACATTTATGAAGTTGTCTATCAAGCCATGAAGCTACCTATAAAGCCTGAAGACGTTGGAACTCTTAGAGCTGAAAAGAATGATGGCCATGACAGAAGTCTCAAGATATCAACATCCAATGTTCAAACGGATATCTTTCAACGGCTAGCTTCCAACGGTCAGATTCAAACGAGATGATATTTTGAAGCTCATATATAGAAGCTAAAGTTTGAACCACAACGACAATAAGAATAGAAGACATAGACACACACACTCCACTCCAATTAGAAAGCGAAAGCAAGAAGTGTCACTGCAAAGAGAGAGAGCTGCTCCTCAATCCTTGACTTCCTTGCTCTCCATTGTTTTCTAGAAGTCTTGTCTTCTTAGGTGGCATACTGTATTGCAGATCTTTTAAGTCCACCTTCTTAGTTTCAGAAAGAGTTAGAGATCCAATTCTTATTTGTTTCTCATTCTGATTCTCTGTGTTTTCTCATTCTGTTGAGCAGACACAGTGCTTTTCACATTTGTGTAAGATAACCCATAGGGGGTTTGTTCCCTACAGTCTCCCTATTGTGAAGGGAAGACCTATGGGTGTAGGTGGTTTTTGTACCCTTGGTAAAGGGAAGACTTGCTTGGGTGCAAGTGGGTTTGTAATACCTCTCAGGTTGAAAGAATGCCAAGTGTTTTGGCAGTTAGTGAAATCCCAAGAGGTTTCTTGGGGACTGGAGGTAGGACTTCCATGTGAGAAGGGCCGAACCAGGATAAAATCTCTTGTGCATTTGTGTGATTGTTTCCGCCAAGTTTTTCACTTGTTTCACACACTCCACACTAAGTACTAACAACTCTATTTAGTGTTATTTATTTTCAAATAGATTTTTTAAAGCGCAAGAAGTCCTATTCACCCCCCTCTAGGACAACTATAGTGCCATCTCGATCCAACAAGTGGTATCAGAGCGAGGTCTTCTCAGAAGAATCGAAAGATTTGAGAAGAGATGGCAGCTGAAGCTTACAACTATGAAGGTCAGTCAGTCACCAGACCACCATTCTTCAATGGTGAGGATTACCAGTACTGGAAGATGAGAATGGTATGCTTCATTCGAGGCATAGACTTTGATCTGTGGCAGGTAATAGATCAAGGTGATTTTACTGTTACTATTATTGTTGAAGATACTACTGCACTTTCTACAGCTGATAAAGGAAAAATGTCTCTAAATTATAAAGCCAAAAACTACCTATGTTGTGCTTTATCTAAAAGATAATTTAATAGATTATCTGCATGTAAAACTGCAAAAGAAATGTGAAATAAATTTCAAGTAACCTATGAAGGAACTGATAAAGTGAAGCAAACTAGAATAGATATTCTTGTTTCATAATATGAACAATTCAAAATACTACCAAATGAAAATATCACTCAAATGTATAATAGATTTTCAAATATAGTAGTTGGTTTAAGTTCTCTTGGAAAAGCTCTTTCTAATGAAGAAACTGTCAAAAAAATACTCAGATCATTAACTCATTCATGGACCCCTAAGGTCACTGCTATTAAAGAAGCTCATGATCTAACAACACTTTCCATTGATAAATTAATTGGTTCTCTAATGGCTCATGAAATAAATATGGAAAGATTTTCTGAAAGCACTTCAAAAAAGAAAATGCTAAATGCTTTGAAAGCTGCAAATTCTTCTTCCTCTAAGGATTCAAAGGAGAAATTAGAAGATAGTGATGATGAAACCATGCTATCAAGAAGACTTCAACGAATTCTTGCCAAGAAGAAGAAGTTCGGCTCCAAGAGATATTTCAAAAAGGAAAAGATGAAAGAGCCAACTTGTTGTAAGTGCAATCAACCTGGACATTACAAGTCAAAATGTCCTAAACTCAAGAAGAAAGACTCTACTTAAAAGTTTGAGAAAAAGAAAGGTAAAGAAAGAAGATTCAGCAAATATAAAAAGAAGGCAATGACCGCAGCTTGGGATAATGAAGAAGCCACAAGTTCAGATTCTTCAAGCTCAGAATCAGAAGAAAAGGAACAAGTCAATCTAGCCCTCATGGCAGGACTAGACCAGGTAAACTCTGAAACATCATTTACATCATATTCTGAATCTGATTCTGATAATCTAGAGGATGCATTTAATGAACTATATGAAAAATATAAAATAGTAGTTAAATAGATGAAAATAGTTAAGTTAAAATTTCTAAATCAAGAAAAATCCAACACTCTCCTAAAAGGTGAAATAGAAAAATTAGGACAAAACTTAACTGAAATAAAAAGATCAAATGAACTACTGTGTGAAGACTTAAAAAATAAAAGTAGTAAAATTATGGAACTCGAATCAAATCTAAAAGATTTGGAAGATGAAGAAAAATTAAGAGCAGAAAATATATATCTAAAAACAACTATAAATAAAATTACAAGCTGTAAAACATCTTTAGTTGTAAAATTAAAAGGTGCTCAAACAGGTAAAAAGAAATATAGAGTAGGTTACACACCTCTAACAAATGAAAAGAGAATTATCTATCCTGAAAAATACCCAACTCCAAAATTTGTGAAAGAAAAGAGAATTAAAAATCCTAGAAAAGTGAATCAATATGTCTATAAACAAAAATAGAAATCCAGTAACACTACACATGTAAAGAATGCATATGATTTGTACTGTAGTCACTGTAATCAAATAGGACACACAATCAACACTTGCACAACTAGGCACTTGCGTTGGATTCCGAAGACTAACTATTAAGGACCCAAGAAAATTTGGGTACCAAAAGTTACAACTTAGTTTTGTTTACAGGGTCGCCTGAGAGCATCCAAATGGTATTTGGATAGTGGGTGCTCAAGGCATATGATAGGTGACAGAAAGCTGTTTACAAATTTTAGAGATGAGGTGGTCAAGTCACGTATGGAGATAATGGAAAAGGCAAAGTGTTAGGATGTGAAACAGTAGGATCAAAAGAAAAGGATTTGATAGAAGATGTTATATATGTAGAAGGATTAAAGCATAATCTGATTAACATCAGTCAATTGTGTGACAAAGTGTTAGGATCAGATATTCGGTTATGGCAAAGCTAGAAGGGGTGGGGGGGTTGAATAGATTTGCAGTGGAAACTTAAGCAATTTAAAAACTACTTCGGATTAAAAGATCTACTCAATTAAAACCTCTTTGACCTGATGTAATGTGTGTGAGCGAAATAACAAGTAGTGTGTAGACAAAATCCCTAGGCATGCATCTAGCGCAATACAATGCAAACCACAAGTGCACAAGGGATTTTTTAGGTGGTTCGGAGATCACACCACGTGACTCCTACGTCCACCCTCACACAGTGAGGACACACTACTCAAGAACTGAGTACAACACACACACGAGCACACCGGCTCAACCACACACACGCTAGATCAAGTCCACAAAAGATCAGATCCTCTAGCCTTGATCTGATCAAGACAACACACACTACAATCTGCACACAACCCTTGCACAGATCACAAACCACACACACATCTATAAACACCACGTACTGATCTCCAATCAGTACACACACACACAGATATAGAAAAGATAAGGTGTGAGAAGAGGTCTGAGTTGAATATCAAATCCAAAGATGAACTCTTCAGGGAGTTCGTCCGGAAGACTTCAAGCTTCACGTCGTTGAAGACCACATGATGATGGAGAAGCTTGACTTGAGGACGAACTAGCTTCAACTCCTCGTACGAGATGATCTCTCTTTGAACGATCTGGAGTTCTGAAGTAAAGCAGCAGGGAGAAAGCCTCTCTTCTTGGTCTTGCTTAGGGTTTTTGGTGTGGAGGCTGCTTGCTGCGAAAATGCCTCCAAAACAATCCTTATATATGGGTGTTTAAGTATGGAGAGTCGTGGTAAAAGGAAACACCCAAATATGGAACATATCCAATTCTCGGAATTGAGGTTTCTCTACGTCTGTCGACAGCACCACTGTTCATCTGTCGACAGATCCTGACAGTTTCTCAATTTCCAGAACACTGGTCTTCCGGGAAGTGATTTCATGTGTGTAGCTATCGACATGCGATTTTCATCTGTCGACGACACACTTCAACAGTGCTTACAGCTTTCAGAACTGGTTCTATCTGTCAACAGGCAGCTTGCATCTGTCGACATACACACTATTCATCTGTTGACAGGTCACTACGCATCTGTTGACAGGTACTGACAGGTTTCCAATTTCTTGAGCTTTTGCTCTTGTCTTTGGTACTTTATCTTGCATATAATCACACCTACATTAAAGAACATTATTAGTGAGAGATAATGAATATGTAGATGATCAAATGAAGCATGTTTTGATATGATTGTATCTTGCTAAACTTTGTCAATGTCGTCATGTTTCAACCATTCATACAACATTAATTAACATTGTTCATCATAAAAAATATGTAATCACAAACATCACACATGTGAACCCAACATTCTCCCCCTTTTTGATGATGACAAATTTTTCAATTTATGCACAATTGATGTTTCTCCCCCTTTTGACAACATTCAAAAAGACAAATTAGGCACGCAGGGATAAGAATGAAACAAAGAACAACTTGACCCCAAAACTGAATTGTGAAAGATATGAGTGGGGAATGAGTGTTCAAATGGGATTGCAAGGTTGAGAATAGGTTGATACCCACCACAAAGTGTCATAAACACTAGTATTAAGACACATAAGAAATTCTACAATGGTTGAGAGATAATACTCCGGGAATCTCAAGTTATAGCATTTAGAATACATCGTTCAAAAACATATGAAAATAAGATAACCCCTTTGAATAAAAACATTGAAGAAAATCATATACCTTAGTGGGTGATGTTCAGTTGGTAAATGAAGGCAATATTTACATGAGCAATTGACAATAAACAACATATTGACCTTGATTTAAAAACATGGAGGCTTCACTCTGTTTCAAACATTGAACATTTCTTTTATCAAGTGAGAGTGGGAGAAGTGGTAATTAGGATCACTTCCACCTTTTGACGTGAAGGTAGACATTTGTGATGTCCGTACCCCCAGTTACTCAGTGTAAGTGACCATAATACCATTGTGCAGAGATAATGAAAGGACTTTTTGACGCGAAGATAGACATTTGTAATGCCTATGTTCCCGGTTACTCAGTAATGTTCATCATTGCTCTGCCTTTTGCCCGTTTCAAATATTTTTTGTTTGAACTTTTGAGTTTAGAAATAGGTAGCTTTTCTTCTTTTTTAAGTTAGAAAATCAAGTTTAAAAGGTTAATTAAGGTCAAAGGCCAATGTAAAGACATGAAGTTCAAAAAAACCTTCTTACTTGTCAATCCATATAGGAACATGATCATCCACAAGGGAGTTATTCAAGTGAGTTAGGTTAAAATCATTAGATTTGATCAATGTTTTCTAGATGACACAACCTAGACCCAAGCACAAAATATTATATCAGAATCATTGTGATTAAGTCAATGTCTTTGATATTATGTGAGTATGAAAGTTTGCAATGAATAGTTATACCCAATTCTTCCCTTGCATCAATAATGGAAACATACTCAAGAAGAAAGGATGAGAAAAGATGAAGATTTATGGATGAAGTGAGTATCTGTCGACAGCAAACATGAGCCTGTCGACAGATGCAGACAGTTGTGAAGTTAGGCAGGGTATGGGCTGTCGACAGCTGAGGTGCTGGCTGTCGACAGAGACACACAGACAGAAAATATGAAGTTCGGGGAGATAGAAACTGTGACTGGCTGTCGACAGCAGAAGAAGTGGCTGTCGACAGATGCACACAGGGTGCAATTTGTGGGTTCTGTGAAGGCTTATCTGTCGACAGGCTGTTGGGGGCTATCGACAGGGACTTTGACAAATCAGATTTAAGGCTGAGATTAGAGATTTTCCCTCATTAATTCACCTACCAATCCTGATTTTTGCTCCCCCATCGTGTGTGCATGTGATGATTCATCATTCAAGCAAATCAATCAATGAGATACATAAACATACCAAGCATTTGCACACAAAAGAACATCCATAAGCATAAAAACACCAACATTGATTCTTTTAAAGAGATACATGTGTCAAGATTGATGTGAAAGAATGTCCCTCAAACAACTCACTCAAAACTCTTTTTAACTTACTCCCCCATAATATATGCATGGAATTGAAATAAACATTCAAGCAATTCACACATATTCATGTCATTTGGAGATAGCATCAAAACACATTTTTCATTGCTCAGATAGAATTAAAAATCCATTTCAATTCCAGCAGTTCAAATCTGTAGTGAGAAAGAGATTTTACCTGAATAGTCTTCAATTTTAATAAATTTTTTTTACCTTTGTTCTCCAATCATTTCTTGCCTTGCATAGCCAACATCATGAATCCTTTTATATTGTATGGCTGCAAGACATCTCAGCTTGTTGATCAAGTTTGTTTTGGGACCCACACTTGCTTGGGTCCTGCAATGACATTAATGTTAGAATCTAACAATGATTTCTGAATCCAAAGTGATTTTATTTTTTGAATAGATGTATTTCTTTCATTAGTGGAATTATGAGCATGGGGCTTAGGAGCATGCACAAGATGATCATTTCTATGCCAACAGTCCCTAGAGATATGGCCGTGTGCATGACATGTAAAGCAGTGGACAGACTTGTCATATTTATGAAAGTGTTGACCTTTATTCCAGCAGAATTTGGCGAGGTGACCAGGTCTATTACAATTAAAGCAAACGGGTTGAGTATTTACCTGGAGCTTACCATAGTGTGATTGCATTTGCTGGAATCTCTGAGATCCTTTAGAGTACCTTTGATCACCCTTTGGTTGAGAAGGAGGTGGTACCCTTTGGTATCTCTTGGCATGATGTGGAGTTGGAGATTTCCTTGAAACATTCTGGGCTGCTGGAGGAGGTATGGAGACCTTGTAGACTCTTATTTTCTTTTCCATTTTCTTTTTCTGGTTTTGAATTGAAACATGATTCTTCCTTTTTGCAGCACTTTTGTTCAAATTTTCATTTTGTTCTTGAACATTTTTCTGAACAATTTTTTCTTTAGGTGCAACCAAATTCTTGTTCTTAGAGACACTTACAAACGAAGTCTTTGTTTTGTTTTCAAAATCCTTTTTGTTCAAGGGATTAAATCCTAAACCTTCCGTTTGAAAAATGACTTTCATTCCAAGAAGGTTATCCAAGTTCTTAGTTCCTTGAACAGACTTAGACAAGGCAGTTCTTAAATCCTCAACAGTTTTATTCAATTCAGAAATCCACTTTTCAGAATTTTGACTTTGTTTAATAACCACTTCAAGTTCATTTGTCAGTTTTCTTTATCAGCTTTTAATGCAACAATTTCTTTTTCATAAGTTTGGAGTTGATTTTTCATGACATCCAGACCATTTCTCATTTTGTTCTTTTCAATTTCAATTTGAACAATTTGATTTTCCAAGTCAACAATTTTCTTCTCATAATTGTTGCATTCATCATATAATGGTCTATCATGATACAAGCATTCAATCTTCTTTTTCAGATGATTGTTTTCCTCGACCAATTGGTTGCAATTTTCTTTTATTTGATGATCGTGAGCCATGTTGGAGATTTGTTTGTTCAATTGATCATTATCAAATTTGAGATTTTCATTATGATCAATCAATTTTACATTTTGATTTTTCAAATCCAAAATTTCAGATTCCACCTGATCATGATCTTCTTTCAATTTAGAAAGCTTGTTTTCATAGTTTCTTACATCATTCTCCAATTTTTCATTCTCCACTTTCAATTTTTCATTTTCTTCGTAGAATGCTTGAGCATTATCAATTCTCATTTCATTCCTCTCCAATTTTTCTTTTAGCTTCTTTTTTTGAACTTTTACCTTCTTAAATTGATTGGACAAGTGCTCATAGCATTCTATTAATTCATCATAGGAAATATCATCCTCTGAATCAGAATTAGATATTGATGCATCGAATGAATCTGAATTGGATTTACCTGACTCTTGAGAGTTTCTTGACTTCTCTGACATATGTGATCCTTCAGAGTCGTCTGAACAGGAAGAGCCTCTTGAGCTGCCATGAGCCATGTAGTATTTTTCTTCCGTTCCCTTTCTAGACTTGCATGTTTTCATAGAGG
Source organism: Colocasia esculenta (assembly GCA_014218235.1). NCBI lineage: Eukaryota > Viridiplantae > Streptophyta > Magnoliopsida > Alismatales > Araceae > Colocasia > Colocasia esculenta. The sequence goes on from CM024766.1 coordinate 32,884,439, forward strand.
AGACCTGCATTTTATCAACCTTGTCATCAAACTCAATTATCATAGGTCTATTTATGATGCTTGAGAACTTAGCCATATTTCTGAATATGTTTCAGATGATTAGACCAATCAACAAAATATTGAGTGAGATCAAAAGGCAAGCAATCAGTTCAAGCAAATCAAGTCAGATCAGAATCAGATTTAAACCCACTCAACAGAACAAAATATTGTTAGGACTCAGAGCGGTTAAGCACACAAAGTCAGATCTCCCAAAACACAACCGATGAACAGAAAACCTACTCTGATACCAATTGTTAGGATCGGATATTTGGTTATGGAAAAGCTAGAAGGGGGGCTTGAATAGATTTGCAGCAGAAACTTAAGCAATTTAAAAACTACTTCGGATTAAAAGATCTACACATTTAAAACCCCTTTGACCTGATGTAATGTGTGTGAACGAAATAACAAGTAGTGTGTAGATGAAATCCCTAGGCATGCATCTAGCGCAATACAATGCAAACCACAAGTGCACAAGGGATTTTTTAGGTGGTTCGGAGATCACACCACGTGACTCCTACGTCCACCCCTCACACAGTGAGGACGCACTACTCAAGAACTGAGTACAACACACACACGAGCACACCGGCTCAACCACACACACACACGCTAGATCAAGTCCACAAAAGATCAGATCCTCTAGCCTTGATCTGCTCAAGACAACACACACTACGATCTGCACACAACCCTTGCACAGATCACAAACCACACACACATCTACAAACACCACGTACTGATCTCCAATCAGTACACACACACAAATATAGAAAAGATAAGGTGTGAGAAGAGTTCTGAGTTGAATATCAAATCCAAAGATGAACTCTTCAGGGAGTTCGTCCGGAAGACTTCAAGCTTCACGCCGTTGAAGACCACGTGATGATGGAGAAGCTTGACTTGAGGACGAACTAGCTTCAACTCCTCGTACGAGATGATCTCTCTTTGAACAATCTGAAGTTCTGAAGCAGAGCAGCAGGGAGAAAACCTCTCTTCTTGGTCTTGCTTAGGGTTTTTGGTGTGGAGGTTGCTTGCTGCGAAAATACCTCCAAAACAATCCTTATATATGGGTGTTTAAGTATGGAGAGTCGTGGTAAAAGGAAACACCCAAATATGGAACATATTTAATTCTCGGAATTGAGGTTTCTCTACGTCTGTCGACAGCACCACTGTTCATCTATCGACAGATCCTGACAGTTTCTCAATTTCTAGAACACTGGTCTTCCGGGAAGTGATTTTCTGTGTGTAGCTGTCGACAGGTGATTTTCATCTGTCGACAGACACACTTCAACAGTGCTTATAGCTTTTAGAACTAGTTCTATCTGTCAACAAGCAGCTTGCATCTGTCGACAGACACACTATTCATCTGTTGACAGGTCACTATTCATCTGTTGATAGGTATCGACAGGTTTCCAATTTCTTGAGCTTTTGCTCTTGTCTTTGGTACTTTGTCTTGCATATAATCACACCTACATTAAAGAACATTATTAGTGAGAGATAATGAATATGTAGATGATCAAATGAAGCATGTTTTGATATGATTGTATCTTGCTTAACTTTGTCAATGTTTTCATGTTTCAACCATTCATACAACATCAATTAACATTGTTCATCATCAAAAACATATAATCACAAACATCACACATGTGAACCCAACACAAAGGTCACTTGGTAAAGTTTTAGAATGATAAGTGCATAATTCAAAAGGATGGAAAAATAGTTTATGAAGCATAAAGAGTCAAAAACCCGTACACTCTACAATTAGGAGAATTGAAAGAAGTCAACTTATATCTTGCAACTACAAAAAGTGAGGAGAGGATTTATGGCACAGAAGACTAGGACATGCAAGTACCTCGGTGATCAAGAAATTAATCAAGCATGATCTGGTTGAAGGTCTTTCGAAACTCAAACTAATGAAATCTAGAATCTGTACAGCTTGTGCAAAAGGAAAGTAGACCAAGACATCATTTCAGTCCAAAACAATGTTAACAACTTCCAAACCTTTGGAACTCATTCACATGGATTTGTTTGGACTAATAAGAACAGTAAGTCTTGGAGGAAAAGTTTATGGCTATGTAATTGTGGATGATTATTGAAGGTACACTTGGGTATCATTTTTGGAAGCCAAATCAGAAAGATTTTCAGCTTTTCTGAAATTCAATAAATTAGTACAGAAGAACCAGAAATTTCAGATAATTAGTATTAGATCTGATCATGGTGGAGAATTCAAAAATGAAGAATTTATCAGGTTCTGTGAAGAAAATGGCATAGAACACAATTTCTCTGCACTAAAAACACCTCAACAGAATGAAGTAACAGAAAGGAAGAACAGAACACTGCTAGACATGGCTAGAACAATGCTCACAGAATACAGTTTACCAAGATATTTCTGGGCAGAAGCAGTCAACACAGCCTGCTACATTATCAACAGGTGTATGATCAGACCGATCTTGAAGAAGACACCTTATGAACTCTACAAGGAGAAAAATCCAAACATCAGTCACCTTTGACCCTTTGGTTGTAAGTGTTTTATTTTAAATAATGGTAAAAATAATTTAGGTAAATTAGATGCTAAAAGTGATGAAGGTTTTCTACTAGGATATATCTCAAAACCTAGAGGATACAAAGTATTCAACAGAAGAACTTTAACTACAGAGCAATCTATTCATATTTTATTTGATGAAACTAACCCTTCTATTAAGAAAATAGAAGAAGAGGATGTTGTCGAAAAATTATGCAGAGAACTAGAACAAGCTTCTCTTGAAGAAAAAAGAAGAAGATAAAGAAGATCCACCACTAGAAGAACTACAACAACAAGAAGAAACACAGGAAGAACTACCTAGAAAATTGAGGTATCACAAAGATCATCCAAAGAAAAATATTATAGGTGATCCTTAAGACAAGGTAAGAACAAGAGGTATGACAATTCCCTGTGATTTCACTGCATTCGTTTCTCAAATAGAGCCCAGGACAATCGATGATGCACTAGCAGATGAATCTTGGATCCTAGGTATGCAAGAAGAACTTAACCAGTTCCAATGTAGCCAGGTCTAGACTCTTGTCCCTAGACCTTCTGACTATCTAGTTATTGGGACCAGATGGGTCTTCAGAAAGAAAATGGATGAATCAGGAGTGATCACAAGGAACAAAGCTAGACTGGTAGCACAATGATATTCCCAAGAAGAAGGCATTGATTTTGATGAAACTTATGCTCCAGTTGCTAGATTAGAGGCAATTAGAATTCTATTAGCTTATGCATACTTTATTAATATCAATTTATTTCGGATGGATGTCAAGAGTGCTTTTCTGAATGGTTTCATAAAAGAAGAGGTTTATGTTGAGCAACCACCAAGTTTTGAAGACACTAAGTATCTAAATCATGTTTTCCATTTAAAGAAAGTATTATATGGTTTGAAACAAGCTCCAAGAGCTTGGTATGAAAGACTAAGTGCTTATCTTAATCACATGATTTTTCAAGAGGTAAAGTAGATAACACATTATTTATTAAGAAATTTTCAGAAGGAATCTTAATTGTGCAAATATATGTTGATGATATTATCTTTGGTTCTACTAATGAATCACTCTGTAAATTATTTGAAAATTTTATCCAAAGTGGGTTTGAAATGAGCATGATGGGTGAGCTTAACTACTTTCTTGGCTTGCAAATCAAGCAGACCAAAGAAGATATTCATATCTGTCAAACCAAGTACGTTTCGAATTTTCTATCTAAGTATGGTTTTGACAAGTGTACGCCCTTAGGAACACCCATGAGCTCAGGAATTAAGTTAGATAGTGATCCACTTGGCAAGAACGTAGATCAAAAAATCTATAGAGGCATGATTAGGTTATTACTCTATCTTACTGCTAGTAGACCAGACATAATGTTCAGTGTATGTTTGTGTGCTAGATTTCAAGCTGATCTAAAAGAATCTCATGTTAATGCTGTTAAAATAATTTTTAGATATCTTATAAATACAAGTAAATTAGGTTTATGGTATCCCAGATGTTCTGAATTTAAATTGCTTGGATATTGTGATGCAGACTATGCTGGATGCAAAATAGATAGAAAAGCACCAGTGGTACTTGTCAAATTCTTACAGGATGCTTGATTTCTTGGTCTTCCAGAAAATAGAATAAAGTAGCTTTGTCCACAACATAAGTAGAATACATTGCAGTTGGAAGTTGCTACACTCAACTGCTGTGGATCAAACATCAATTGGAAGACTATGGTCATACACTTCATGCAATTCCAATTCTATGTGACAACACAAGTGCAATCAACTTGACCAAAAATTCAATTCAACATTCAAGAACCAAGCACATTGAGGCCAGACATCATTTCATCAGTGTCATGCCCTGCCAATTTAGCAACAAAATATATCGGGGAGGCATGAACAACGAGTATGGTAACGTAAATTGCGCATACATTCGCAAATATCAGAGCATCTAATGAACAATAATTGTAATAAAACTCTTCATTTATTGATAATTCATCTAAACTATTACAATCACTAATTCAGAGCCAAAACATAGGGCTCAATAACATCATTACATTGGAAATGATAACTAAGCAACTAATTATCTAGGCTCTATGATACTAAAGACATTCCATCGTTATGACTTCAGGTCGCTCATCACTCCAGTCCAATCCCGTTGTTGTGTGTAAAGTCATCATCTGACTTACCTAAAACACAATGACAAATAACGAAGGGTGAGCGATAACGCCCAGTAGGACTTAATATCTCGTGTAAACAAGCATGCTTTAAGTGATTAATATCTTGTAAAGTAGGTCAACTAGAGAGAACGATCAAGTATAGTCAAGAGAGTAATAGTACAAGATAACACGTGAACGGTAATACATTTCAAAAGATTATTGCAAAACTAGGATGATAAAGAACTGGCCGTGTAACGAGATAGCGTGTAACGAGATAGCGTGTAACGAGATAGCGTGTAACGAGATAGCGTGTATGGTTGCACAACAGTGCACTAGTCACGATAGCAAGTAAAGCAAGTAACATGCGTTTGGTCGATCATTTTATTAACCACAAGTCAAGTATCATGTACAGGAATGTTTGTGAATTGTCTTAGATTAAATCTTGATAGTCATGCGTTTGGTGTATGCCATAACCTGATCATTAGACCCCCGCGAGTTATAGCCTTTCAGGTGCTCCACCCAAGGACCAGATTGGGCCCTTATTATGTTGCCTAGCATAGTCATGTTTGTTATCTTAGACAATCACAAAATGGCCAAGAGAGTACCAAGAATAGATGAGAGTAGTAGATGAACTAGACGAGAGTGTAGAGAGAACGTGAACAGATGAGAGTATCGACATAGTAGATGAGATAGGGACATTTCCGTAAAAAGACGAGAAACACGTGATAGTAACGGTTGCACGGCACCAGGTCGGGTACCGACAGTCTGGTAGAAGTCACAACCGCCCACTAGCCGTGCTATGAACACAGACTAGATGGTCCAGCGTGATTGCAAGATAAGGAGAGAACACTAAGGCCATGGATCGTACTGATCCCTAAGGTGTAACGGGTTTTAGGGTACAACCAGCTCGTTGACTAAGGACGTGCGCCAAAGCCAAGAAGACTTATGGAGGCCTTGACAAGGAGTCCCTGGTCCAGTCGAGAGTATTCCCGGTGGAGAGGGGGTCTAAGTCAAGGGAAAGTGTGTAAAAACGGGTCTGTCGTGCCTCGAGTGCTCGAAGGCCGAGGGAAAACGGTAACGGTAGATAAAATGCGCGAGTAAAAACGAAGACAATTGTATTTAATAAAATAGGATAATTTAGTCATTTATTTCGCTAAGTTACCAGATACATTATTGCATAAATTATTAGGGTCAAATGGCAATTAATAAAGTCATGTGTGTGTAAGTGTAAAGAAATCTTTAGGATATGATAAGTCGTGCAAATATCCTTTTAAAATAATTAAATTGATATAATTAATGCCATTTATTAACTTGCCAAGTAGGGTTAACTATATCATGGTTTAATCATGACCAATTAGGGGGTATAAAGCTTAAACAGTAGGGCATATGCACAATTTTTCAATTCTGGTCGGATTCATGAAAACGCGGCAGACTTACCCGTCGCGGTTCAAGTCGCGACGGGGCGGTCGGGCGCGACACGGGGCCTGGCCGGTCTGGCTCGGTCCGGGGTGAATCACGGCGGCTTATGCCATCGCGTTCTTGATGCGACGCCATCGGCTGACGCGACCTCACTGATATCGCGGCGGGTCGCGCCGTCGCGATAACAGGTGGGTTTGCTCTTTTTCCCTTTTTCCCAGAACGAGCCTTCTGTGATACATAGATGTTCTAAATTATATATAAAATAGCACGGTGATCCAAAAAGTACGAAACCAGTTTTAAAAAAAAGTAGACATGTGTATATATCACCATGTATGATTAATTTGAAAATAGACAAGGTTTAGACATGCATTGATCAGGTTACTTTTAGGTGACCTAAACAGGCGCAGTCAAGGTTCAATGAATTAATTAGAGATGTATACATGATGAAAAATTACGAAACCAGCGGAGTTTAAAAGCTAACATGTATTAGTATTTATAATAATTTATCATAGAATGATGTCAAGTTTACATGAGGTTAAAAAGTAAACAAGGAGGGTCGAGTGCACAGGTCTGATAGATATTCAAAGATTTAATTCTCCCTCATGGGAGATCAAAATCAAGCAAGACTAGGGGCGTTTGAAAGATAATAAGATGTAGTATATCTGAGAATTTTATCAAATCATGAGAGCAAGTACACGTTGGGGATTATAGAAAATACAAGATCTCAGTTCATGGTAATAGCAGGACTTCATGAATTAAATTCACCCAAATGGGTGAACGAAATACTACGAAACTATAGGGCTTTTGAAGAGGTACATGAAGGCTACCTAGGGTAATTATTTCACGATTTTTGCTTGAGAGATTGCCTACCTTTCGTGGAAGAGATGAAAACCCTAGTTTGGTGACGAAAATGGAAAACCCTTCTTGCTCCAAGCCTTCTCCTTTCTTGCTCCTTGGTCTCCAGCTTTTCTCCTCGTTCTCCAGGGTTCCAGCCACGAAAATGGGTTGCTAGGGATGAAGTTTGAGGTGTTTAAGCTTGCTATTAGAGTCCATTCAACTCCAAACTCTTCTCTCCTCCTTTAATTACGAATTTCCATAATATCACATATTTTTCTTGCTATATCTATCTAATTGGGTAAAGGAGAGGCCTAATTTCGTGGGTAATGGTTTATGATAGGATTATGACTCTTATTAAGATATATATGAGTCATATTAGTGTTTTAATGACCCCTTTTTAATTAAGAGATAATATAGTTACGAATTTCCCTATTTAATTTGGGTCTCTTATATTTAACCCAGTTGTCTCTCATCTAAATCCCAATTTTAGATTAGGATAGAGTCCTATTGGGTTAGACTAGGGTTGGACTCTTTTTAGGATGATTAAGAGTTAAAATACTCATTATCTTAACCCTTTTCTATTTATTAATATTTTAGGTACGAATTTAGCTTAATTATCTCCCATCTCATGATGGATTCTTCATAATTGGGCCCAAAACTTTATGCTAGGACCATTAGTAAAAACCCATTACTAATTTGACTTAATGGGTATTGATTTAATTCCAATTATTCACCCTTTATCCTTATGTAAATCTATTTATCACACTTATTCAAGTAATTTCATATTTTTATTTCAATTAAATATTATTCATGCCAATATTTCTAACCTTCATCATTTGGGCTCTTACTCTTGGCCCAATAACTCGTGTAAGCTTAATTGTACAACCCATGTACTTACTTTCCTTATTAGATTTTTAATTATCCTTTTATTAGAGAATTTATTCATGGGTCAAGATTGTCCAATAGTCCAAATATCATAATGGGCTGTCATCCCATATTATTTAAAGTCTACCCACATGTTTATTTTTATTTATAATCCACTTTGGGTCATAAAATAATGAGTTCTTCGACTTATTCCTTAATTATGCTAATAAGTCGCATAAATTCTTAAACTAAGTCCAAACGATTTTTCTATGCCCAAATTTCATGATGGATCATTAGAGAACATTATTTAAAGTGTAATTATTATTTTTACAAAATTTTTATAGGGGTTTATACGCATGCAATAATGATGCGTACCGTTTTAACTAATTGAATTTATTAATTGATAAAATTTCTATTTATCTATAATTTTTAATTAATAGATTTTCCGGGGTACTACATCCTCCCCCACTTAAATAGAATTTGGTCCCCAAATTCATATGATATGATACGATTACCTATCTACTCGGAATATTTCATCCCGTCATCTCCCTCACTTAAGACTTTGCTATCAAGAAAATGATATGAATTTAACTAAGGGTTTAGTGATGATACCTTGTCCACCTTTGTTGGCATCATTTATATCCACAAGAGCTTGTAACTGTTGTTGGCGTGGAGTTTGGTTCTTCTTTATTGGGCAATCGATGACGCGATGTTGTTGGCTTCCACAACGCAAACATCTGCCCAATTTCTTCCAACAATTATCAATTCGATGCCCTAGCTTTTTATAAAATTTACAAAATTCCTTCCGCTTCACTTCTCCTTTCATTCTCTTATCATCGTTTGGTTGATTCTCTATTGTCATAGAGCTGAGATCCTTGGCGTTAGTGGGTGGTTCTTTTAGAAGAGGGCAGTCTTGTATCCGATGCTCCAAACTGCCACATCGCAAACATGCTCCTACTTTCCGCCAGCATTCCTTAGTCACATGACCTGGCTTGCTACAATGAAGGCAGATGATCTTGCTATGTTTCTTTTGTGTGTTCCCCTTCTTGTCTTGGTTGTATCTTTTCTTCTCGTTCTTTTTAGCCGCTTTTCCAATCTTCTTGGTCGTCCTCAAGGCTCCTTTCAGCAGTTGGGCGACTTTCTGACATGCCTGGACTAACTTTCGAGTTGACCTCATTTCGTCTTGTAGGGGCATACGTTCGGCGTCCATTAAGAGTTCCTTCAAGAATAGGGTTGGCATTAGGGTGCTAAAGTAATACTTAAGTCGATACATATATATAGATAAATGTATTCAGATCTTAACCATGGTTCTACCCAATCCTCACATAGGTATGGTAGTTGACTTAGACACATGTCAGGGCAGTTCACCTAGAACATCCTAAGACCAAAAATATCCTAGTCAGGACATCCTAGGCTCTGATACCAACTGTCATGCCCCGCCAATTTAGCAACGGAATAAATCGGGGAGGCACGAACAACGAGTATGATAACGTAAATTGCGCATACATTCGCAAATATCAGAGCATCTAATGAACAATAATTGTAATAAAACTCCTCATTTATTGATAATTCATCTAAATTATTACAATCACTAATTCAGAGCCACAACATAGGGCTCAATAACATCATTACATTGGAAATGATAACTAAGCAACTAATTATCTAGACTCTATGATACTAAAGACATTCCATCGTTATGACTTCAGGTCGCTCATCACTCCAGTCCAATCCCGTTGTTGTGTGTAAAGTCATCATCTGACTTACCTGAAACACAATGACAAATAACGAAGGGTGAGTGATAACGCTCAGTAGGACTTAATATCTCTTGTAAACAAGCATGCTTTAAGTGATTAATATCTTGTAAAGTAGGTCAACTAGAGAGAACGATCAAGTATAGTCAAGAGAGTAATAGTACAAGATAACACGTGAACGGTAGTACATTTCAAAAGATTATTGCAAAACTAGGATGATAAAGAACTGGCCGTGTAACGAGATAGCGTGTAACGAGATAGCGTGTATGGTTGCACAACAGTGCACTAGTCACGATAGCAAGTAAAGCAAGTAACATGCATTTGGTCGATCATTTTATCAACCACAAGTCAAGTATCATGTACAGGAATGTTTGTGAATTGTCTTAGATTAAATCTTGATAGTCATGCGTTTGGTGTATGCCATCACCTGATCATTAGACCCCCGCGAGTTATAGCCATTCAGGTGCTCCTCCCAAGGACCAGATCGGGCCCTTATTATGTTGCCTAGCATAGTCATGTTTGTTATCTTAGACAATCACAAAATGGCCAAGAGAGTACCAAGAATAGATGAGAGTAGTAGATGAACTAGACGAGAGTGTAGAGAGAACGTGAACAGATGAGAGTATCGAGATAGTAGATGAGATAGGGACATTTCCGTAAAAAGACGAGAAACACGTGATAGTAACGGTTGCACGGCACCAGGTCGGGTACCGACAGTCTGGTAGAAGTCACAACTGCCCACTAGCCGTGCTATGAACACAGGCTAGATGGTCCAGCGTGATTGCAAGATAAGGAGAGAACACTAAGGCCATGGATCGTACTGATCCCTATGGTGTAACGGGTTTTAGGGTACAACCAGCTCGTTGACTAAGGACGTGCGGCAAAGCCAAGAAGACTTACGGAGGTCTTGACAAGGAGTCCCTGGTCCAGTCGAGAGTATTCCCAGTGGAGAGGGGGTCCAAGTCAAGGGAAAGTGTGTAAAAACAGGTCTGTCGTGCCTCGAGTGCTCGAAGGCCGAGGGAAAACGGTAACGGTAGATAAAATGCGCGAGTAAAAACGAAGACAATTGTATTTAATAAAATAGGATAATTTAGTCATTTATTTCGCTAAGTTACCAGATACATTATTGCATAAATTATTAGGGTCAAATGGTAATTAATAAAGTCATGTGTGTGTAAGTGTAAAGAAATCTTGAGGATATGATAAGTCGTGCAAATGTCCTTTTAAAATAATTAAATTGATATAATTAATGCCATTTATTAACTTGCCAAGTCAGGTTAACTATATCATGGTTTAATCATGACCAATTAGGGGTATAAAGCTTAAACAATAGGGCATATGCACAATTTTTCAATTCTGGTCGGATTCATGAAAACGTGGCAGACTTACCCGTCGCGGTTGAAGTCGCGACGGGGCGGTCGGGCGCGACACGGGGCTTGGCCAGTCTGGCTCGGTCCGGGGTGAATCATGGCGGCTTATGCCGTCGCGTTCTTGACGCGACGCCATCGACTGACGTGACCTCACTGATATCGCGGCGGGTCGCGCCGTCGCGATAACAGGTGGGTTTGCTCTTTTTCCCTTTTTCCCAAGACGAGCCTTCTGTGATACATAGACGTTCTAAATTATATATAAAATAGCACGGTGATCCAAAAAGTAAGAAACCAGTTTTAAACAAAAGTAGACATGTATATATATCAACATGCACGATTAATTTGAAAATAGACAAGGTTTAGACATGCATTGATTAGGTTACGTTTCGGTGACCTAAACAGGCGCAGTCAGGGTTCAATGAATTAATTAGAGATGTATATATGATAAAAAATTACGAAACTAGTGGCGTTTGAAAGCTAACATGTAGTAGTATTTATGATAATTTTATCATAGAATGATGTCAAGTTCGCACAAGGTTAAAAAGGAAACAAGGAGGGTCGAGTGCACAGGTCTAATAGATATTCAAAGATTTAATTCTCCCTCATGGGAGATCTAAATCAAGCAAGACCAAGGGCGTTTGAAAGATAATAAGATGTAGTATATCTGAGAATTTTATCAAAGCATGAGAGAAAGTACACGTTGGGGATTATAGAAAACACAAGATCTCAGTTCATGGTAACAGAAGGACTTCATGAATTAAATTTGCCCAAATGGGTGAACGAAATACCACGAAACCATAGGGCTTTTGAAGAGGTACATGAAGGCTACCTAGGGTAATTATTTCACGATTTTTTCTTGAGAGAATACCTACCTTTCATGGAAGAGATGAAAATCCTAGTTTGGTGACGAAAATGGAAAACCCTTCTTGCTCCAAGCCTTCTCCTTCCTTGCTCCTTGGTCTCCAGCTCTTCTCCTCGTTCTCCAGGGTTCCAGCCACGAAAATGGGTTGCTAGGGATGAAGTTTGAGGTGTTTAAGCTTGCTATTAGAGTCCATTCAACTCCAAACTCTTCTCTCCTCCTTTAATTATGAATTTCCATAATTATCACATATTTTTCTTGCTATATCTATCTAATTGGGTAAGGGAGAGGCCTAATTTCGTGGGTAATGATTTAGGATAGGATTAGGACTCTTATTAAGATATATATGAGTCATATTAGTGCTTTAATGACCCCTTTTTAATTAAGAGATAATATAGTTACGAATTTTCCTATTTAATTTGGGTCTCTTATATTTAACCCAATTGTCTCTCATCTAAATCCCAATTTTAGATTAGGATAGAGTCCTATTGGGTTAGACTAGGGTTAGGACTCTTTTTAAGATGATTAATAGTTAAAATACTCATTATCTTAACCCTTTTCTATTTATTAATATTTTAGGTACGAATTTAGCTTAATTATCTCCCATCTCATGATGGATTCTTCATAATTGGGCCCAAAACTTTATGCTAGGACCATTAGTAAAACCCATTACTAATTTGACTTAATGGGTATTAATTTAATTCCAATTATTTACCCTTTATCCTTATGTAAATCTATTTATCACACTTATTCAAGTAATTTCATATTTTTATTTCAATTAAATATTATTCATGCCAATATTTCTAACCTTCATCATTTGGGCTCTTACTCTTGGCCCAATAACTCGTGTAAGCTTAATTGTACAACCCATGTACTTACTTTACTTATTGGATTTTTAATTATCCTTTTATTAGAGAATTTATTCATGGGTCAAGATTGTCCAATAGTCCAAATATCATAATGGGCTATCATCCCATATTATTTAAAGTCTACCCACATGTTTATTTTTATTTATAATCCACTTTGGGTCATAAAATAATGAGTTCTTCGACTTATTCCTTAATTATGCTAATAAGTCGCATAAATTCTTAAACTAAGTCCAAACGATTTTTCTATGCCCAAATTTCATGATGGATCATTAGAGAATATTATTTAAAGTGTAATTATTATTTTTACGAAATTTTATAGGGGTTTATACGCATGCAATAATGATGCGTACCGTTTTAACTAATTGAATTTATTAATTGATAAAATTTCTATTTATCTATAATTTTTAATTAATAGATTTTTCGGGGTACTACAATCAGGGACCATGTAAGTAATGGAGATATTTTACTTGAATCTGTCTCTATAGATAATCAATTATCTGATATATTCACTACACCTCTCCCTGAAGATAGATTTTTGTCTATAAGAAGAGAAATAAGTATGTGCAATCTTACTTAGAAATGTGCTCTTTACTGCATTGTATGCTTCTTTCATCATAAATATTTCTAAGTCCTGAGACTTCGACTCTTGTGAAGTTGGAATTATGGTATAGCGACTCTTGTGAAGTCAGAATTATGGTACTGTGACTCTTGTGAAGTCGGAGTTGTGGTACTATGACTCTTGTGAAGTCGGAGTTATGGTACTGCGACTCTTGTGAAGTTGGAGTTGTGTACTGCGACTCTCGTGAAGTCGGAGTCTATTTTAACAATAAATAAAGGTTTTTTATAAGTTTTTATTTAAAGGGAATTAATCGTAATGGGTTATTCATTCAATCCTAGCCGTTCATCTCCTCATCTACGGTCCATTACATATCCTCCTCCTATATTAGGACATTTCTCTCTTTCATTCCAAATCACCCTTTTGAAATGTCTCCGACTCTTTTGTCATCTTCCTCTTGGTTCCCGCGTTCGTTCTTCACCCCGACGGAACCAACATCGAAGCCTCTGCAGATTTTCACCTCCTCTCTGAAGAAAGGTAGGATCTTCAACCTCTGTGAACCTATTCTACATCTCCTCTGCTATCTATCTCAGACTCTCTTCGTCTTTTTGTCTAGATGGCTTCATCTAGGGCTCCAGAAGGAATGCTCTTCACACCTAAGTAGTTCCAGCGTCTGTCTTCTGTCAAAGCCTCAATTTGTCCAGGAAAGATAGTTGATTTCAGTCAGTTAACTAGTAAGCTAGGTTGGGTAGAGGAAATTCTAGAAGCCATAGGCTGGTCGAAGCTCTGCTAGATTAGTGAACCGCCATTTGAGGGCGTGCTGAAAGCTTTATACCTTTCCCTCTAAGTCACAGCAGAAGGTTCAGTTATAGGTTCTGTTAAGGGTACTACAGTTACAATCTCTGAAGAGTTATTGGTTGAGATTTTGAGTTGCCCAAACTCCAGACAAAAAATCAGTGAAGCAGTGTCCATGGAGAAGCAGAGATTAGGGGTAGTTGGCAGTTTAGGGTCTATCTCTAAGAAGGGGCTCCTAGTCAACGAGCTGTCAGTAGAGAAGAGAATCCTTCACTCTATCATCACCAGCATCATCACCCCTAGAGCAGGAACACACTCTTCCATCACTGCCAGAGACAACAGTTTATTATTTTGGGCTATTCAGAAGCACAGGGTCAACTTGCCTTCCATAATTTTGGAAAGGATGGCATGTTCCAAGAATCTGCAGGGGTCTCTTTCCTATGGACCCCTTCTGACCCTTATTTTTAACAAAATTTTAGTAGATCTCAATGATGAAATTTTCACATATGTGAAAGAGAAGATTGAGCTCTCCACTTTGAGGAGAAGCCATTATGTTTTGGAAGATAAGGCACATAATGTTTGGATTAAGGACTCTGTCTCCAAGTGCACTCATGAAGTATTTCAGGATGAGGCACAGAGCTCTTCCATTGATCAGTAGAGAGGAAGTCAGAATAGAGGCACCAGTAGCAGCTCAAGCAGAAGTCTATACCACTGTCCCCTCCCAAGAGAAAAATGTTCCTGATGATACTATTAATCAAGTTCTAAGGGACTTAAGGGGCAAGGAGTGGCTCAGGATGAAGATGTTCCCAGTTTCACACACTTTGAGCCTTCCTTTGATGAGGAACGCCACCCTGTCTCTCCACCTCATGGTGAGACCCGACCAAGGTCTCAGGGGGAGACCAGCAGACCAGTGGATATTGTGATGGAGTTGATCTTAAAACAATAAGAGATGATATCTGTTCTACAATTGCAAATTCAATAGATAGATGCCAAATTCGATTTCATGTTTGAAGAGGTCCAGCAGATGAAGGACTCGCTCCTGTAGTTGGTGTGCCAATAGGGCACAGGGAGTTCTCAAGTTCCCCCTCCTGCTCAACCTGAGCAGCAACAACAATAGCAGCAGCAGCCTGAGGAAGTGGTTTCACAACCTGAGAGGACTTCAGATCAACCTATTGTGGATCCAGCAGCAGTAGCCAGCCTAAGATGAACAGCATCTGAGCAGCTTATGGAGCAGCAAGATCAGTCTATAGAGGTAGAAGCCGATTCCAAGGTCATAACCTTTAAGAGAAGGGTTAGAAGGAAACTAATGAGATCTGGTAATCGAGTCTTTCCCTCTCAGCCCTTAACCATTTCTTCTCCTCCTCCTACAGATCCAACTCCTCCTCCTGCTGCTATTGACCCTACACCTCCACCTATTGTTGAACAACCACCTCCTCCTCCATCTCATCATATTCCTCCTGTTTCCACTGATCCTCCTCCTTCTACTTCCCAACCAGAAGTACAACATTCAATAAATATATCAATTTCTTCATTTCCTTTGAAGTATAGATTCAAAACTCACATTGTGAATACTCCCAATCTTCATACCTCACCTCCACATTTCTTCTCCTCTCCTCCTCTATCATCAATTTCTTCTACAATTAGCTCTACTACTACACTTGCACAGATAGTACCTAGTATGGCACTACCATCTGGAGCAAGCTCCCAAAGTCATAGCTCTCTTCTTCCACCTTTTTAGTATGCTTTCATCTACCATTCTGAACATCACATGAATTTGTTCAGAGAATTTTTGTCCATAAAAGATTTTCTTGAAGTCCATGGGATGCCAGACTACAAGTTCGAAGACTGGCTCCCTCTTCTACTTAAAACTTATGAAGTCCTAGTGGCTGATGTAAATCTAATTACACAGAAAAGCCATAGTCTTTCCCCTTCAGAATTTGTCAATATATATCCTGCTGAAGCCGAAAAATTTGTTGCAGCCAATCTAGAAACCCTCTTCTCACCGTTCACCTTCACCTGAATCTAAGGTTCTTTGACCTATTTGGTAAGCTCCAGGCTAGTTATACAAGAATGAAGGTCTTCAATGAAGATAGGTTCAAGTTAGGCTTGCCAAATGTCAACAAAGGGCAGTGGCGCATGATTACTCAGGGTCAAAGACCAATCACTCCTTCTATGACTATTGGATTGCCCTCTAGACTGCATCCCAGTCTAGTTGGTGCTATTTCATCTAGGAAGCAGTTTGCTCCGATAGTGTTTAATCGGCATATCAGGATAGCAGCCAGATTCAAAGTCAAGTACAATATCAAGCTATCCTTCCATAGATTTTCCATGATGCAAGCACCTAAGAACTCTCAGCATATGAAGGATTTTCAGCACAACTTTGTAGAATCTGAGAGACTGAATGAAGATCGATGGGCAGCAACCTATCCAGAAGAGAGTGCAGAATGTCAAAGGCTCAAGCTATCACCCTCTATGTATCTCCTCAAGACTTATGACACACTTTGGAAGTCTGTCTCTAAAAAATGGACTCAGAGATACATTGTATACTATCAAGCCAAGGATGCAGCTCATTCTCAGGGTCTACACTGGAACCTTACTATCCATGATTTCCTGCACCAAGGAGCAAAGAAGCAGTTTGTTCCCCTTAGGAGAACCCTATTAGATGATAACTATCATAGAAGGATCAACTAGTATCATTGCCGCCATGTTAAATCCTATAGGAAAATCCCCTCTGTAGGATCTTCCTACAACATAGATAGAGAGAAAATTTCTAATTTCTTTGCTAAAATGAGCAGAAGTTATGGGATCTTCTTCAACCATTCTTTGCTCAAATCACTCCTTCACTCTATCTTCCTAGTTCCACTTTCACTCCATGAATGTAAATTGCTCTTTACAGAAATCAATATAGATTTTTTTTTTTGCCAAAGAAGGGAGCAGGGTTAACCCTGTCCCAAATTTATAGATAATAGAATGTTGAGTGTACATAAACATCAGGGCATACCCCTGTAAAGCAAAGATGAAAAAGGCTAACCAAACCGAACATTAGGTAAACCAGTCTTATCTAAAACCGCTGGAACCCTAACAGCGAAGGGCAGCGTAGAAATCAATATAGATCTGTTTCTACACATCTTTGTATATATATCTTTCTATATCTCTCTATATGTATCTCTTATCCTTTCTGTTAATGCCACAAATGAGGAGAAATAATAGAAGAAAACAAAATTTTATTTGAAAGGGGGAGAAGAGACAAAATTTTATAAGGGGAGAAATAAGAAAGAAAACAATGTTCTAGTAAAGAGAATAGAGAACAGGAACAATTCAAATTTATTTTTTCACTATCTATTTAAAATTTTTATCATTAACAAAAAGGGGGAGATTTTTTGAGCAACTATCCATAAAAATATTGCTTAACATTTATCATAATGTTTTTGCTATGACAAAACCTTTTAATATATTTTAATATCTTTTTACTACCATTTATGAGAATTAATATGCAAATACAAAAGTTTTTCATATATATTACTGAAATATATCTTAGCCAAAATTTATGCTCACACAGAACCTAAGTATAAACACTAAAATGAAAATTGTTAAAGTCCACAACGTAGACTATATCATACTGACTCCAACTCCTGACTCCGACTTTAGAAAAGTCGAAGTATTGTTTCAATTGATGAACAAACAGGTAGTACTCTGACTCCATAAAAGTCGAAGTCTGGCTTGACTCCGACTCCCCAAAAGTCGAAGTCTATACCTATTGCTTATCCATTGAGCCTTACTCCGACTCCTTGAAAGTCAAAGTCGGACCTTACTCGGACTCCAGATAAGTCGAAGTCTTGTTGATTTGTATCTTACTCCTACTCCTCCAAAGTCGAAGTCTATTATCTATATGCTGGCACTTCGACTTCTTGAAAGTCGAAGTATGACATCGATTGGTGAACAAACTTATATCACTCCAACTCTTAACAAGTCGAAGTCTATTATCAATTCAATGTCTCACTGCGACTTCTATATAGTTGAAGAGTTGTATGCATGTCTTTGACTCCGACTTCTTTAAAGTCGAAGTATCACAAATCAACTTCTGTATACTTGTACTTAAATAATCTTTTTATTTCTGTCATTTACCATAGAACTTAATAAATCATTATCTTGACCTTTTTCATGAGTTTTCATTATTCATATTGAAATCCCTTTTACATATGAATGTTTTCTATGAGACTTATAATTATTTTTCTACTAACATAAAATTCAAATATCCTTTTGGCGGGAAAACTATTATATATCACTCTCATTTGAAATGTCTTTTTGAGATCTACAATATCTGTATGCTTATTATCTCTCTCACTGTTAGAAATTTAAGGTCTATTCTTGTTTGATAAATGGACTAAAGTTTTACTGTGATGGTAAGTATAAGCAGCATAGGCTATCTGTCAGAACTCACCTACTATTGTCAGAACTCCATGACTTTCAGAACGAGACCTTGTATTCCCCATACACTGTCTGTCCATCCTTAAATGTTCTGAACTTCTGTCTGTCTGAACTCCTTCATGCTTTATATATTTTTTATCTCACCTACCTCCGAAGGTATGGAGGTATATGCATCCATCTTGTCCTTTCAGGCTTGCAGAACATTTAATGAAGCATGCTTAGCTTCAGCCTTGAGCATGAGATTTACAGAACATTTATGAAGCTGTCTATCAAGCCATGAAGCTACCTACATAGCCTGAAGACGTTGGAACTCTTAGAGCTGAAAAGAATGATGGTCATGACAGAAGTCTCAAGATATCAACATCTAAGCTTCAAACGGATATCTTTCAACGACTAGCTTCCAATGGTCAGATTCAAATGGGAAGATATTTTGAAGCTCATATATAGAAGCTAAGGTTTGAACCACAACAACAATAAGAATAGAAGATAGAGACACACACACTCCACTCCAATCAGAAAGCGAAAACAAGAAGTGTCTTGCAAAGAGAGAGAGTGCTCCTCTATCCTCGACTTACTTGCTCTCCTTTGTTTTCTAGAAGTCTTGTCTTCTTAGGTGGCATACTGTATTGTAGATCTTCTAAGTCCACCTTCTTAGTTTCAGAAAGAGTTAGAGATCCAATTCTTATTTTTTTCTCTTTCTGATTCTCTGTGTTTGCTCATTCTATTGAGCAGACACACAAGTGTTTTTCACTTCTGTGTAAGATAACCCGCAGGGGGTTTGTTCCTTGCAGTCCCCCTCTTGTGAAGGGAAGACCTACGGGTGTAGGTGGTCTTTGTACCCCTTGGTAAAGGCAAGACTTGCTTGGATGCAAGTGAGTTTGTAATACCTCTCAGGTGGAGAGAAGGCCAAGTGTTTTTGGCAGTTAGTGAAATCCTAAGAGGTTGCTTGGGGACTAGACGTAGACTTCCATGTGGGAAGGGTCGAACTAGGATAAAATCTCTTGTGCATTTGTGTGATTGTTTCTGCCAAGTTTTCACTTGTTTCACACACACCACACTAAGTACTAACAACTCTATTTAGTGTTATCCATTTTCAGATAGATTTTTTAAAACGCAAGAAGTCCTATTCACCCCCCTCTAGGACAACTATAGTGCCATCTCGATCCAACATCATCCTCTAGAGTCGAAGAGGTCGAAGAATCCAAGAAGGAGGACTATGATCTCATGGTTATTAAAGATGAATCTCCCGTGGTAAATTCTGAACATGAATCTTTTACCCTTGAGGAGATGGAAGAAATGTATACTTTGCATGGAAAATACAGAAATGTCAAAAAGGAAAACAAAGCCCTAAAAAATAAAATAAATGATATCTTACATAAGGAGCATCCATGTGAATCATGTGACTTGTTGAATGTACAATGCAATGTTCTTCAAGATGAAAATGAAATCTTGCAAAGCAAAGTAACATGTATGAAGAGGAATTTGAATGTTTAGCACATGATAATGTTTTTTCAGAAAAAATCAGCATACTTGAAATGGAAAATATTTTTTAAAATTTAAAAATGAAAAACTAATAAAACAAGTGCATGTGCTTAAAGAAAATGCTAAAGGTTTTGAAAATTATGTCAAAACAATGTATGAAACTATAGATGAGATGAAATCCACTGCTTCTAGACTCATGAAGGGGAAGTAAAAGCTAGATGAAGTGCTTAGTGTTAAACTCAACACCAATAGCATGGTTTAGGCTACTCCCCTAAAAAATAAAAAAAAAAAATATTTTGAGTCTAAAATAGTAACAACGTTTGTTCATGCTTCTAATTGTCGAAGCACATCTCATGCTAAGCCACAACAGAAAAAGGTCCAATTGAATATACATGCTAAGAAAACTGTGCAAGCTAAGAAATCTACTCATGTCAATTCTGAATAGTTCAAGAAGCATGCACAATCAAAGAAAGGAAAACATGTTAATCATCATGTCATTCACATACCACAACCCACACAATGCTCCACTAATGTTACATGCTATTTCTATGGTGGTCATGGTCATGTGAATTATACTTGTTCTTTAAAAGAAACATATAGAAACTGAACTTGGTGTGGATTAGGAAGATTTTATTGCCTTCTAGGACTAACGCTGATGGACCCAAAACCATTTGAGTACCAAAGAAATCCACCTGAAAGTTGTGGTTGCAATTGTCTTGAGAAATTGGAGTTGGAGAGTCAATGTGGAATTCAAGGCACTGAAATTATTCTGTGAGTATCATGTTAATGTCTGTCTTTGCACCTTCAACGTAAGACATGAATACTCTCGTATGCTTTTGGTGTTTACTCTTTTGATTTTTCAACTAAGACATGAATACTCTCATATGCTTTTATGGTTTACTCTTTTAGATTTTGTTAATAGGTTGTGTTTTGTTGTCTTCTATCAGAAAAATAAAAAAAAATTGAAAACTCAAAAACACAAAAAGTGTCTTAGAGTCTAGTGTCCATTGCATGCTTGGGTTTGCATGTCTATCCCTTGTGTGCTTTCTTATAAAGTATATGTAAACACACCCTTCTTGACTCTTTCTATGGCCTAAAACTCCCTTACTATTGTTACTGCATCGGTTTGAGACATAGTGTGCATTAATTCAGCCATTAAGGGGGATAATTCTTCATTTGATGTGTGCATACATTAAGGGAGAGCCAAATAGTTATGTACTTAACTTGTTTCTCAAAATACATTTAAAATTGAAGCCAACACACTAATGCACATGACTATGTGTAGCGTAGTGACCGTGCGGACTGTGGTTTAGTGGTTGTGGTGGCTAGTGTGTGGCCTGTGGTTTGTGTTTGAGGTGTTTCTGCAGGTTGTGGGGGCTTTGTGGGCCAAGAATTTGGGCCCAGGGCGCCCACTAGCTCTCTGTCTATGAACGCGACAGAGCTGGGCATCGCGTTCTGAACGTGACGGTCCAGAGCATCGCATTCTTGTTACCTCCATTGGGGGTTGTTCAGCTGCATGACCCACCGTATGGCGCGTGCTAGGCAGCTGGCTGGCGTCAGCAATGAGAAGGCAATGGCCTACACCGTCGCGTTCTGATCACGACGGCAGGGTGTGTCGCGTTCTTAACTCCGAAGGCTTAACCTAGGTTGGCCAAACAGAGCTCAGTAAGCTCTGCTCGGCCAGGAGAGGGTTTTTGCGGTTGTTCTTGGGCGATTTGAGGTTCTGGTGTGGTTTTCGGCATGCTCCCGTTGTGAGGACGCGGTATGGAGCGGGGGAAACGCCGGATTGTTGTCGTTCTTCACGTACTTCACGTAGGTTGGGAGATTCCACCTTGTTTCTTGCTGTGGATTGTGTGTTGAGCATGTTTAGGCTATTATTTGAGTTATAGAATTTAGATAGCTTGCTAGTGCAATGGTTAGAATGTTTATAACCACTTTATATGCATGTTTGCATGGTTTGCATGGAGATTTTGGAAATGGAATCCCAATTTTGGGTCTCTCTCTATGAAGGCGATGGATCTGGGTGTCACGTTCAGAACACGACAGCCTGACCCGTCGCGTTCTGCTTCTAAAGGCGACAGAGGACCCCGTCTCATTCAGGCTTCTGAAGGCTAATATTTGTGCATGGATACGTGATTATCATTTGGTGTTATTTATATTTGTATTATTGGTTGGCGGTTCATTGGCACGCATCGTGGTTGAGGACAGCGGTGTTCATGTGGTTTGTGTGTACATGGCGAGTAGTACGACGCCTACCGTGGTTACCTCTCTAGTTGGGTACCTCGGGTTTTGTGTGAGCCAGGCACATTAGTGCTCGGGGTTTGTCCCGGTACTTGTGTAGCGTCTAGGTCTGTGTCGTCTTCTTGGACACCCTCACTCTTGTGCAGAGTTGTACGTCTGACTGAGGGAAAGATGACAGAGAGACAACGACTTGTGAGAGTTTGTGTTTGTCGCTTGTAGCATGCTTGTGGTTGGGGGTCATAGACACCAGTAGATGTACTGGGCCCCGGCTAGTCCTATTTTCCAGTGTCCCACTTTAGGGAGCTTGGGCTAGAGTCCCTAAAGGTGCCATGCATGGGCCTGCGGTAGTGTAGTCCGCAGGTGTGGTGCTGGTTGGTCTCCACAGTTTCTTGGCTTATTGTGGTGGAGAGGTAGTCCTGTGTGGTTTGTCCGGGTTAGTTGCTGGTGTCGTGAACCAGTCTTCATGACCTGAGTGTGGCGTTCTCTACTCTAGTTCGTACACTTGGACGAGGTTTGCCGTTTATTTATTAAAGGCTGATTACTGTTTATAGCTTAGTGATACTTGTTATTTACAACTTTAAGATCATGCATAGTTTAGTACTATAAATTGCTCAGTGCAGCTTCCTGTTCCCGTACTTTGTGAGTTTGATTTTGTATGGCTTTTGGGGAGTTTCCCTACTGAGCCAGTGACTTGCGACGGTCACCCCTACCACTTTCAGGTGAGGGAGAGTAGGAGGCTTCCCGCCCTTCGTCTAGTTTGGAGGCGCACCGCAGCCGAGTTGGGTCTGCACCACCAGCAGTGTATTCTTTACTTTATGTTCACCTCGAGGTATGCCCCAGGTTGCTGTACTTTGTACTTGACTTAAGTTGAGAACTGGCTATGTATATTTCATCTAAATTTTTGTGAGATGTGGAATCTTATATATATTTGAGTTGTTTCCTTTATATTTCTACGGACATGTGAATGATATCACTTGCGAGGCTATGGCTCATTCTCTGGAGGTGGAGTCGGATTAGGCTCGTTATTAGGTTAACTGGTTTGAACGGCAAGGACCGCTACAGTTGGTATCAGAGCAATGTCTATGTGAATATAAAGGAATCGTACATTTACATAGCCTGGTCTCTACTTTAGTCCACTGCTGGTAGTTGACCATGGTTTTTGCATTGATTTGTTTGCATGTTATGTGGTTAGAATGATGTATGTGCAGGATCAAAAATGGCAGATAGGAGAGATTGGGGAGGTGGTGGAGATGAGCTAGAGGAGACTACACAACAGTTGATTGAGAGGCTATGGGAAAGTATTACATAGATCCGGACCAGACTGGATCAGCAGAACCAGTACAACCAGTAGCAGAGGCACCACAGATTGTGGAGGAGGCAGTACCAGTGGAACCACCCCCACCACCATTGAGATTTGAGGTACCACCAGTTGTACCCGTACTTCTAGCAGTACTCGCACGGCTAGCCAGTGTAGAGGAGCCTACGGCATTATGGAGAGGTTTTTGCGATTGCAGCCACCTACTTATTCTAGAGGCCCAAATCCAGATACAACAGAGCACTGGATACATGAGATAGAGAGAGTTTTTGTTACTATGAGATGTTCATAGGCTGAATAGGGTGATACTAGATACCTATTAGTTGCGTGGATTTGTACGGGAGTGGTGAAGATTAAAGATGCAGACAGTGTTTTCTAAAAGAACAGAGGACACCATTACCTGGCCAGAGTTTTTGGGAGTATTCAATGATACATTCTCTCCAGTTCAGATACAACAGGCAAAGAGGGAGCAGTTTCGGACATTACAGTAGGGGAATCTGTCGATCTTAGAATATCAGATGAGGTTTATGGCGTTGAGTAGATATGCCCCATATGTAGTTACAAATAATGCTATGATGGTGTAGTATTTTATTCGAGGATTGCGACCAGAGCTATAGGATGCAGTGATTCCCCTTATGTGCAAGACAGTGGAGGAAGCAGCGCAGAGGGCAGCAATTCTGGAGAGGACTGTACAGGCTAGACAGTCAGGAGGGTCAGGTAGCTTTCGGCTTCCATAGCAATCCCTAGGTATCAGTAGGGGTAAGGCACCCTCAGGAGCATCATCATCATCTGGATTTGCCAAGGGATGTAATAAATTAAAGAAGATATTTGGAGGACGAGGTGGTGGTAGGCAGCAGGGCTTCCAACAGAGTTTCCAGCTGAGTTTACAGCAAGGCCGAGGTTTCACGCCAGCTCCAGAAGAGTCGCAGTAGATCATAACAGGGCAGCCCACAGCTTTTCCAGGTTTCATGTGTTATAATTGTGGGCAGCTAGGGCATTTAGCCAGAAATTATCCACATCCTCGGGAATCAGTTATGGTAGAGAGGCATAGCAGTAGCCATTCCAGCAGCCAACAGCAGAGCGAGGTAGAGGTCCACCTTTTCAGAGGGGACGAGGTTTAGTTATGGCTGTTACTAGAGCACAGGTGGAGGCATCCAACCTGATTGAAGGTATATTACCTCTCTTTGAAATTTTGCTAGAGTGTTGATTGATCCAGGTGCATCGCATTCATTTATTTCTAAAGATTTTATGGTAGCATGGTTCACCCTTTAGAAGAGAGGCAGTGTGAGTTAGTTGTGGAGGTTCCTTCTGGTGGTTTTATGCTCACCTCATGTTATTTAGATAAAGTTTCAATTATAGTACAAGGGAATCAGTTGCCAGCAAGGTTGTATGCACTACAGTTGAAAGAGTATGATGTGATTGTGGGAATGGATTGGCTAGAGGCCTATGGGGCAGTGGTGGACTATAGGAAGAAGAAAGTTAGATTTTGTCAACCCAGTGGAGCTGTGTTTGAATTTCAAGTTATGTTGTTTTACACTCCTAAGTTTATTATTTTTGTACTTAGGGCTAGGAGGTTGATTAATGCTGGGTGTGTTGCATATCTTGCTTTAGTCAGTTTAGTTAAGTTAGGCAAGTATGTAGAAATGGTACCAGTGGTTAATGAATTTACAGATGTGTTTCCAAAAGAGTTGCCAGGGCTAGCACTACACAGGGAGGTGGATTTCACAGTAGAATTGCAGCCAGGTAGCATGCCAATTTCAAAAGCACCTTACCGGATGGCACCAGTAGAATTGAAGAAACAGCTGCAGGAATTGTTAGAAAAAGGTTTTATCAGACCCAGTCATTCACCATGGGGAGCACCAATGTTATTTGTTAGAAAGAAAGATGGTAGTTTGAGAATGTGTATAGATTATCAGCAATTGAACAAGGTTACTATTAATAATAAGTATCCTTCCCAGAATTGATGATTTATTGATCAGCTTCCCAGGGTATTCTCTAAGATTGATCTGAGGTCAGGATATCACCATTTGATTCAGCTACAGTCAGCCAGGGTATTCTCAAGACAACTTGAGGTCAGGATATCACCAGCTGAGGATTAAGGAAGAAGATATTGACAAGACAACTTTCAGGACCAGATATGGGCACTATGAGTTTGTGGTTATACCATTTGGACTGACCAATGCACCAACAACATTTATGAATTTGATGAACAGAATATTTCACCCTTATCTGGATCAGTTTATTGTGGTATTCATTGATGACATATTAGTGTATTCAGCATCAGAGGAGGAGCATGTAGCAATCTGAGGATTACATTGTAGACTTTGTGGGATCACCAGTTGTATGCTAAGTTTAGTAAATGTGAGTTTGTTAATGGAGATTCAGTTTTTGGGCCATGTAATTTCAGGACAGGGTGTAGTTGTGACGGAACGCCTCGGCCAAGCCCGTTAAAACCGATAGCGTACTTGATCCGAGTCCGCCTTCCGCGAACGGGCCGAAGCCTCGCAAGGGATACCAAAACACAGTCCGTGTAAACACAAAGGAACACACACCACATTTTATAATATATCACAAGTTACATAGCCATATTTCCACAAACTGAAAAGAAGTACAAGAGCCTGGGGCATACCCCGAGGTACAACTGAAGAAAATAAACAACTAACTACACTACACTGTTGGAGCTGCTACTACACAGCTGGAGGGTACCGACCTGCACCGCTACGGCGCGGCTCTGAACTGGGATGACGGTCGTGAAACGTCCTCCTCGCTCTCACCTGTGGGGGGTAGGGGTGAGCCTCGCTAGTCACTAGCTCAGTAGGGAACTCCCCCAAAACCGAGTAAACCAAAAACCACAGGTACAAAAGTAATAAATAGTACTAACAATTTATAGAACAACTAAGCAGGATATGAAAGCTGTAAAAGTACTCACCGTCTGCCGACCACGAAAAACAACTGTAATAATTAAACGGCAAATCAGTACAGGTGTACAACCTAAAGTAGAGACATCCAAACACGAGCCACGTGAACTGGTTCGCCACACCAGAAACTGACTCGGACAAGCTAACACAGGTCTACCTCTCAGTCTCGCAGCCACGGACGAAAGGTCCAGCTGCCGCTCCACGTGAAAAAGTCAAGCAACTGTGGAGACCAACCAAACACCACCACCTGCGGACCACACGGTCACAGGCCCATGCCTGACAACTCTAGAGATCCTGGCCCGGAACTCTCTAGAGTGAGGCACTGGAAAAGGACTAGCTGGGGTCCAGTACGTCTACTGGTGTCCGTACCCCCAACTACGAGTGCGCTACAAGTGACTAAAGACAAACACAAGTGTCACTGTCCCACTATCGTCTTTCCCTCAGCCGGACGTACAACTCAAACACAGGAGTGAGGTTGTCCAGGTCAGACGACACAGACCTCGACGGTACAACACAAGTACCGGGACAAAGCCCCGAGCTAACAGCCTGGCTCACAAAGAACCTGGGGCACCCAACTGGAGAGGTAACCATGGTAGGCGTCGTACTACTCGCCACGTACACAAAACCACGTGCACGTCACACACAAACCACGTGAAACCTCACGTAAACCTCAAGTAGCAACGGTCCACCAACGTGAACCCAACGGACTCGCGTGAACAATACGCAACCTCGAAAGTGAGTAACTAATTGCATAGCCCGTATGCTAACAAAGAACAGAAACATGTGCACTCAGTGCACCACAGGTGCCAACGCACCATTCATTATCGATAAATACCATAAATAGTATTTCTGCTTATAACAAGTTAGCGGCCACATCGACTGCCGCTTACAGGAAGTAGGGCATTAATCTGGACGTCTATATCCCGGCTGATGAGCTTGGCGACAAATGATGTTGACGCCAAGATCTTCATCCTCTATTCCTACAGAAACCTAAACCGATCCTATATGCATTCTGATCCCAAAACCATTGAGAAAACACAATGAAATAGTTCCTCTAACATCCACACATTATAATTAAACTATAACAGCATGCTTTACTACTTAAATTCATCAAACCACCCATTGTCCCCACATGGTGCAACTTAATCCGAAATTGCATTAAACATGTTGATTCATGTGGTTAAGTCGTGTTTTAATGATCCTACGGAGCTAACAGAGTTCGTTCCCTACCTCAGAACACGCTTAAGCCTTCCGAATTCTCTCGGTTCACACCGAACCCTCCGCAAACTCCTACGGCAATTGCACCACGCCACGGCGTTTCCTCGTCCGATTGGCAACGCCACACTCCCACGATCCTCCAACCACTCTCCTGTACCTATTGGAAGCTTTAGGGATACGGGGGCGTGAAGCTGGGGCAAGGGGAGAGAGAACATGGTGGAAAACCTACTCTCCGGTGACCCTATAACCTGCAGATTTCACAGGTTGGCGTCAACCCCTCTGTCGTTAAGGCAACCGCCACCATAAACGTCCACAATTATGCCGCCAAGTTCATGCAGTCAACAGCACCTTACCTGGACGCCAACAAGTCAACGGCCACCCCTGGCCGCCAACTCCAACTCAACTGCAGCAGGTCCTATTCATTTCAGGACCAAACCTGCACCTCACCTAAGCAAACCACACATCCCACCACACATCCAACCCACACATTCACACAACCACTCACACTGGCCTCACAACGGCCATCACAACATTACACACATGATCCGCATGGATCCAAAAAGCACGCGACGCTACGTTACTATCATCTAAAAAGAAAATTTCGACCTCAAAATTCATAACACAACTCAAAGTTAAACAACTTAAACGTACACACCTTTATAAACACTATCATCTAAAAAGAAAATATAAAGACTTATTCAAATAGATAGGGATACCCTTTAGCCATCTCCTCGGCTAACTCCCAGGTATCTTCACCACCCAACCTATTTTCCCATCTTACTTTAACTAGCTCAATTTCTTTATTTCTCAGCTTCTTTATCTTTCGATCTGTGATCTGCACCGGATACTCAGACATAGTCATATTCGGTCTCAAGTCACCACCTTGATGAGCTAGATCTTCAATACATTTTCTTAACATAGAAACATGAAATATATCATGAACATCTGCAAAATCTGCTGGCAAATCCAGCCTATAAGCTGTTTCCCCAATCCTTTCTAACACTTGAAAGGGTCCCCATATCTCGAGCTCAACTTTCCAATCTTGCCAAACCTCATGATTCCCTTACTCGGAGAAACTCTCAGGAAAACAAAATCTCCCACTTCAGACTGAAGTGGTCTCCTCCGGATATCTGCATAACTCTTTTGCCTGCTTTGAGCTGCCTGCAATTTTTCTTTAATAGCTTCACTATTTCTGTGGTTTTCTGAATCAATTCAGGACCCACTAACTGCCTTTCTCCCACTTCATGCCAGTTCAATGGGGTTCTACATGGCCTTCCATATAAAGCTTCATACGGTGCCATCCCAAAACTGGTATGATAACTATTGTTATAGGCAAACTCAAACATTCCCAAATGATGCTCCCAGCTACCTCCCCAAACTAAACAACAAGCCCGCAACATATCTTCAATCGTCTGGATAGTCCTCTCTGTCTGACCATCTGTCTGGGGATGATAAGCGGAGCTATATCTTAGCTCAGTACCAATTACTCTTTGCAGGCTTCTCCAAAAACCAGAAGTAAATCTTGGATCTCTATCAGACACAATAGTCTTCGGAATACCATGCAGTGGAACAATTCTTTCAACATAAATATTTGCTAATCTGTCCACTGTTCAAGACATACTTACTGCCACTAATCTGCACACCTTGGTTAATCTGTCAACAAATACCCATATTCCATTATGCCCGGAACTCGATCTTGGTAAACCTGCCACAAAGTCCATAGCAATATCATCCCACTTCCACTGTGGAATGGGTAACGGTTGCAACAAACCTCCAGGCTTCTGATTCTCTGCTTTAATCTGCTGACAGATAGCACACCTTGCAACAAACTCTGCTATTTCCTTTTTCATATGAGGCCACTAGAAATGCTTTCTCAAATCATGGTACATTTTAGTACTACCCGGATGGATAGTGTACCTAGATTTATGAGCCTCTTCCAACACTCGCTGCTTCACCTCTCTTTCTGCTGGAACAAACAACCTGCCCTGAGCCTGACCACACAATTATCATCAATGGTAGCTCCTTCCATTTCACAATTTTAGCTACTTACATCTGCTCTCTGAGCCTCAATAATCTGCCAATACAAAGATGCTCTACAGCACTAGCAGCTAGTACTGCCCGTCGCTGACTACTGGGCACATACAAGGAGTTCTCCACTACCTCTTCATACAACTTCCATTCTTTAATCATCATCAAACTTACATATGCCTTTCTGCTCAAGGCATCAGCTACAACATTGGCCTTACTCGGATGGTAAGCCAAACTAAAATCATAATCCTTTAATATTCAACCCATCTGCGCTGGCGAAGGTTCAAATCTTTCTGCGAGAAGATATACTTCAAGCTTTTATGATCTGTAAAGATCTCAAATCTCTCGCCATACAGATAATGCCTCCACATTTTCAAAGCAAATACAACTGCTGCCAATTCCAAATCATGAGTGGGGTAATTCTCCTCTGCCGGCTTCAATTGCCTGGATGCATAAGCTATCACTTTACCATGCTGCATAAGCACCGCGCCAAGTCCTCTCCTTGAAGCATCCGCATAAACCAAAAAACCACCACTTCCTGCCGGTAATGTCAATATAGGTGTTGATGTAAGTCTCTTCTTCAATTCCATAAAACTTTTCTGACATTCACCGGACCACACAAATGGCACCCTTTTCTAGTCATTTAGTCATAGGTGCTGCAATCTTAGAAAAATCTTGAATAAAGCGCCTATAATAACCTGCCAATCCCATAAAACTTCTAATCTCGATTATTGTCTTAGGCACTCCCCATCTCATCACTGCTTCCACTTTACTCGGGTCCACTGCTATTCTTTAGCTGAGATAACATGACCCAGAAACTGAATTTCTTCAACCAAAATTCACACTTATTGAATTTAGCAAACAACACGTTATCCCTTAACAACTGCAGAGTAAACCTCAAATGAGCTGCATGCTCCTCTTCAGATGCTGAATAAATTAGAATATCATCAATAAAGACCACAATGAATTGGTCTAAATATGGATGAAAAATTCTATTCATCAGATCCATAAAACTGCAGGAGCATTGGTCAACCCAAATGGCATAACCACAAACTCATAGTGACCATATTGGTTTGAAAGCTGTCTTATCTATATCCTCCTCTTTGATTTCTCAACTGATGGTACCCGGACCTCAAATCAATTTTAGAAAATACCTTTGCTGATTGCAACTGATCAAACATATCATCTATCCTCGGCAACGGGTACTTATTCTTAATGGTCACATTATTCAACTTCCTATAATCAATACACATCCGAAAACTTCCATCTTTCTTTTCACAACAAAACGGCGCTCCCCACGGGGAATGACTCGGTCTAATAAACCCTTTCTGCAACAGCTCTTCTAATTGCTTTTTCAATTCTTAAGTTCTGCTGGTGCCATCCGATATGGAGCTTTAGAAATCGGCATGGTACCTGGCAGCAACTCAATGGTAAAGTCCACCTCTCTATGTGGAGCTAAACCAGGCAAATCTTCAGGAAAAACATCAGCAAATTCCCTAACCACGGGAACTGCTTCCACTGGCTGACTAGCTTCTACCAGACTTACCGAGGCTAAATAAGCCACACATCCAGCATTTATCAACTTTCTAGCTTTAATTGCAGAAATTAGAAACTTAGAGGTATAAAAAGGCATACCTTGATATTCAAATACTGCACCATTAGGATGACAAAACCTTATCCTTTTCTTTCTGCAATCTAACATTGCTCCATAAGTCTCAAGCCAATCCATACCCAAAATAATATCATAATCTGACAACTGCAGGGCATACAACCAACCCAGCATCTGGTTCCCTTCAATCATAACAGGAGCTTCATCTACATAGCTCGACGTGAGCAAGAACTCACCCGAAGGAACCTCCACTACTAACTCACAAGACTTCTCCTCTAAAGGATGAGCTATACAATCCAGAAATTCTTCGGAAATGAAAGAATGAGAGGCACCCGAATCAAATAAGACTCTTGCTGAATAATTATAAAGAGGTAAAGTACCTTCTATCATATTCGATGCCTCCGCCTGGGCTCGGGTGATAGCCATAACCCGACCTCTTCCCCGCTGCTGCGGTGCTCCTCTGCCACGACCTGCCTGTGGCTGCTGAAACTGCTGAGGCTGTTGCTGCTGTTGCACACCTCTTCCATACCCATACTCTCTCGGATAGGGGCAATTGCGGATCAAATGCCTTGGCTGATTACAATTATAGCATCTATATCCTGGTGGAGTAATGGGCTACCTGGCAGTACTCTGCTGCGATTCCTCCACCTCAGGCCTACCTCGGCCTTGCTGAATTTACTGACGACCTCCCCATCCTCTTCCTTTTCCTTTAAATGCTTGCTTCAATTTCTGGCCCCATTTCCCAAAGCCTGATGAAGAAGGTCCTACTGGTGCTTTACCCTTACTTGCACCTACTGATTGCTGCGGTAGCCGAAAACTACCTGAGCCTGTCTCGCCCACCTGACGAGTCCGAATAGACCACTCCAATGTAGCTGCTCTTTGGCCTGCTTCTTCCACTGTCTTGCACATGAGAGGCACTATTGCATCCTGCAACTCCACTCTCAAACCTCTAATAAAATACTCAACCATCATATTATTATCTGAAACTACATAAGGCGCATAACGGCTAAGTGCCATAAACCTCATCTGGTACTCTAAAACTGAAGAGTTACCTTGCTGGAGCGTCCGAAACTGCTCTCTTTTCACTTGCTACACTTGAATCGGAAAGAATGTATCGTTAAATACATCAAGAAATTCCGACCAAGTAATAGCCTCTTCTGTTCTGCCTGCAAAGGTGGTCTGCATCTTCAATCGCCACCATTCCAATGCAAACCCTCTCAACTGATAAGCAGCTAACACAACTTTATCTGCTGCCAGACACCTCATAGTTGCAAAAACACTTTCGATCTCATGAACCCAGTGCTCCGCTGTATCTGGATTTGGCCCTCCTGAATAAGTAGGTGGCTGCAATCTCAAAAACTTTTCAACCTGCATCACTGGTTCCTCTGCTAATAACACTGGTGGTGGTGGTGGCACAAGGCTACAAAAGGCACCTCTACTCTTGGCGGGACTGGAGCAATAGGTACAGTCTCTCCATCCCCAGGTGGCACTGCAACGGTGGTACCGGCGCCTGCTGATCCATCCTTGCCCGAAATATCTGTGAGGCTTCCCAGATCCTTCTATCATACGCTGAGTACTTTCCTCCGGACCATCTCCTCCACCACCCCAATCTCTTCTATCAGCCATTCCAGAAATTTCTACAAACAAAACACCAAGTAAAAATCAAACAACAAATTATCAGAAACCAGGGTCCCTACCAGCAGTGTACAAAGACCGAAATAAGGCTATGTATCTTTCTAATTCCCTTATATTAATACGGACCTTGCTCTGATACCAACTGTGGACGGAACGCCTCGGCCAAGCCCGTTAAACAGATAACGTACTTGATCCGAGTCCGCCTCCTGCGAACAGGCCGAAGCCGCAAGGGATACCAAACCACAGTCCGTGTAAACACAAAGGAACACACCACATTTTTATATATACATAAGTTACATAGCCATATTTCACAAAACTGAAAAGAAGTACAAGAGCCTGGGGCATACCCGAGGTACAACTGAAGAAAAAATAAACTAACTAACTACACTACACTGCTAGAGCTACTACTACACAGCTAGAGGTATCGACCCTGCACCGCTACGGCGCGACTCTAAACTGGACGACGGTCGTGAAACGTCCTCCTCACTCTCACCTGTGGGGGGTAGGGGTGAGCCTCGCTAGTCACTAGCTCAGTAGGGAACTCCCCCAAAACTGAGCAAACCAAAAACCACAGGTACAAAAGCAATAAACAGTGCTAACAATTTATAGAACAGCTAAGCAGGATATGAAAGCTGTAAAAGTACTCACCGTCTGCCGACCACGAAAAACAACTGTAATAATTAAACGGCAAATCAGTAGAGGTGTACAACCTAAAAGTAGAGACAGCCAAACACGAGCCACGTGAACTGATTCGCGACACCAGAAACTGACTCGGACAAGCTAACACAGGTCTACCTCTCAGTCTCGCAGCCACGGATGAAAGGTCCAGCTGCCGCTCCACGTGAAAAAGTCAAGCAACTGTGGAGACCAACCAAACACCAACACCTGCGGACCACACGGTCACAGGCCCATGCCTGACACCTCTAGAGATCATGGCCCGGAACTCTCTAGAGTGAGGCACTGGGAAAGGACTAGCTGGGGTCCAATACGTCTACTGGTGTCCGTACCCCCAATACGAGTGCGCTACAAGTGACTAAAGACAAACACAAGTGTCACTGTCCCACTGTCGTCTTCCCTCAGCCGGACGTATAACTAAACACAGGAGTAAGGGTGTCCAGGTCAGATGACACAGACCTCGACGGTACAACACAAGTATCGGGACAAAGCCCCGAGCTAACAGCCTGGCTCACAAAGAACCTAGGGCACCTAACTGGAGAGGTAACCACGGTAGGCGTCGTACTATGCGCCACGTACACAAAACCACGTGCACGTCACACACAAACCATGTGAAACCTCACGTAAACCTCAAGTAGCAACGGTCCACCACACGTGAACCCAACTGGACTCACGTGAACAACACGC
This sequence comes from Colocasia esculenta, assembly GCA_014218235.1. Taxonomy (NCBI): domain Eukaryota; kingdom Viridiplantae; phylum Streptophyta; class Magnoliopsida; order Alismatales; family Araceae; genus Colocasia; species Colocasia esculenta. Next base: position 32,918,679 of record CM024766.1, read on the forward strand.
AACCTCGAAAGTGAGTAACTAACTGCATAGCCCGTATGCTAAACACAGAAACCATGTGCACTCAGTGCACCACAGGTGCTAATGCACCATTTATTATCGATAAATACCATAAATAGTTATTTCTGCTTATACACAAGTTAGCGGCCACATCGACTGCCGCTTACAGGAAGTAGACGACAATGGATCTGGCCGTCTATATCCCAGCTGATGAGCTTGGCGACAAACGATGTTGACGCCAAGATCTTCAGCCTCTATTCCTGCAGAAACCTAAACCGATCCTATATGCATTCTGATCCCAAAACCATCGAGAAAACACAATGAAATAGTTCCTCTAACATCCACACATTATAATTAAACTATAACAACATGCTTTACTACTTAAATTCATCAAACCACCCATTGTCCCCACATGGTACAACTTAATCTAAAAATGCATTAAACATGCTGATTCATGGGGTTAAGTCGTGTTTTAATGATCTTACGGAGCTAATAGGGTTCGTTCCCTACCTCAGAACACGCTTAAGCCTTCCGAATTCTCCCGGTTCACACCGAACCCTCCGCAAAGTCCTACGGCAATTGCACCACGCCACGGCGTTTCCTCATCCGATTTGGCAACGCCACACGTCCCACGATCCTCCAACCACTCTCCTGTACCTGTTGGAAGCTTTAGGGATACGAGGGCGTGAAGCTGGGGCAAGGGGAAGAGAGAACAGGGTGGAAAACCTGCTCTCGGGTGACCCTATAACCTGCAGATTTCACAGGTTGGCGTCAACCCCTCTGTCGTTTAAGGCAACCGCCACCATAAACGTCCACATCTTATGCCGCCAAGTTCATGCAGTCAACGGCACCTTACCTGGACGCCAACAAGTCAACGGCCACCCCTGGCCGCCAACTCCAAATCAACTGCAGCAAGTCCTATTTCATTTCAGGACCAAACCTGCACCTCACCTAAGCAAACCACACATCCAAACCACACATTCCACACAACCAACTCACACTGGCCTCACAACGGCCATCACAACCATTACACACATGATCTGCATGAATCCGAAAAGCACGCGACGTTACAGTAGTAGTTTGTCATTTATTTATTAAAGGCTTATTACTATTTATAGCTTAGTGATACTTTTTATTTACAGCTTTAAGATCATGCGTAGTTAGTACTATAAATTGCTAAGTGTAGCTTCTTGTTCCCGTACTTTGTGAATTTGGTTTTGTACGGATTTTGGGGAGTTTCCCTACTGAGCCAATGACTTGCGAGGCTCACCCCTACCCCTTTCAGGTGAGGGAGAGCAGGAGGCTTCCCGCCCTTCGCCTAGTTCCAAGCCGCACCGTAGTGGAGTAGGGTCTGCACCACCAGTAGTGTAATCTTTACTTTCTGTTCACCTCGGGGTATGCCCCAGGTTGCTGTACTTTATACTTAACTTTAGTTGAGAACTGGCTATGTATATTTCATGTAAATATTTGTGAGATGTGGAATCTTATATATATTTGAGTTGTTTTCTTTATATTTCTACGAACATGTGAATGATATCCCTTGCGAGGCTACGACTCGTTTGCTGGAGGCGGAGTTGGATCAGGCCCGTTATTAGGTTAACGGGTTTGAACGACAAAGACTGCTACACTATGAGTAACATATATCACCTTAATAATAGGTGAAAATTTTTCTTAACACTTCTGTGATTCTTAAAATCCATCTAACTTATAGTAACTTGCGAGGAAAAAGCTGCATGTCCCAGGTTGAAATAGAAGAGAGGAACTGAGCTCAAAATAAAAGAAAAGAAACAAAAAAAGCTTTCTATCAATTAGTATCAGAATAAAAAACAAAGGGGACAGAGTGATCGCTACCAAAAATCAAGGGTCTATTAGGCATGGGTTAGATTGAGATTATTCATTAGTGTTAATTTGAATTTCTATTTATCATAATGCGTGATGCCTTTTAATTATATGTAACACATCACTTTTCATGGTTTTTAATTTTGAATGTGTCTTGAGAACTTGATTTAATATAGGGGTTATATCTTGACTAATTCTTAGTGCATGCACTATGTTAACCTCCCCATAGTGAATTCTTAACATTCATACTCTGTAATTGAGCCAATTACATCTCTTATCCCAATTACCACCCACTTTTTGATGCTGTCAAAAAGGCGGAGAGAATATGTAAATTTCACATTTTGATTTGGGGGAGAGTTTGTGTACAAAATAAAAGGGAAGAGTTATAGTCATAAGTATTTTTGAGAGGGGGAGTTATATTGCATGACTTAACAAAATGCTTGTATGCATGCTGTATAAAATAAAACAAAAAAATAGATCAACAAATTGGAACAAAAAATTAAATGTTGTGTTTTGTGTGAAAATCTACAAGTGTTTTATCATTATCAAAAAGGGCGAGATTATTGTACTCTGTAGATTTTGGTGATCTCAAAAACACTAAATGTCATTAATGTTAATTCCATCACAAACACTAATTCCAATTCATGTTGATGACCCAACAATTTGATTTATTTATATGTAATGTGAATGTCTAATTTGTGTGTTAAGTGTGTAGGAAAATAGTCCAAAAGTCACACTTGAAGTGGACTTCACAAAGGCCAAGTCCTGGACTTAAAGGAAATATGGATTGTGTAGAATTGACGACCGGGCGACTGATTTTAGGAAATCAGACGACCAAAATGTGCTAGTCAAAGTTGTACAAAGGCCAGTCAAAGTAACGTATAACGCCAGTCGAAGTTGTACAAAGGGCCAGTCAAAGTGGTATATAGTGCCAGCCGAAGTTGTACAGAGGGTTAGCCAAAGCTGTATAAAGCATCAATCGAAGTGGCACTTCGGCTGATGAAGAAGATTCTGAAATCGGATGACCGAATTCTAAGAATCGGTCGACCAAAAATGACAGGCCTTTCGATTGGTGAAGCTCCTTCCTATTGGTAAAGAGAATGTGGTTCCGATTGATGACCAAGCAGAAAATTGGATGATTGATTTGGAAGAATCAGATGACCACTTTTCTCAGAAACACTTGTTTGAAGACAGTGCAAATCAGACGATCGATTTTCAAGAGCAAGTCGACACCAAACCAAGGTCCAGAAATTGGCGACGAATTGTGAGAAATTGAACGATCAATTCTGATGACGAGGTTACCTAAATTGAAAGGACTCTTTCCTCCGTCAAAGCTCTTACCAAAGATGGACTATTTAGTTGTTGTACTATAAGTACAAACATGTTCTCGTGATTGGGAAGAGAGAATAGCCACCTTCAGGAGATCATCTCGTGCCCTAGCATTTAAGAGAGGATTGTGCTGCCTAGAAAGAGCCAACAAAAGCTCTGAACCTATAGAAGCCTAAAAAGCAAGTCTTCATCGTCCAAAAGCCTTCAAGATGTTCCAAGAAGTTGCTCTTCTTATGATAGGTGTTGGACCTGGTGCTGTATCTAACAAGTCTTTGTTCTGAAGCCTTCTATATCGACCGGTTCATCATTGTGATAGTGTCAATAGAGACATTCACGAAGGCGGAACCTTTGTGACATGGAGAACCTCTACTTCTATGTTTAATTGCAGTTCTATTGTCCATGTTTTATTTATTCATAACTGAAACAGAATGTATAGTGTGTTGTGCTCCAGTGCGAGCAGTGGTTGGTGTGTGGTGAGTGCAGCATGCTACATAACCAGGTTATCTCATCCCTGGAAACGAGATGGGATTTGTGTTGTTCCCAAAATAACCGTGTGTGAGGGGTTTGTAACTTATACCCAGAACAAGGTAGTGGAGAAATCCTCACAGGGTGTGGGGTAGTAGACGTAGGCGCACTTGTGGTGTGCTAGCCGAACCAGTCTAAGTCCTACATGCAATCTATGGTTTGATCCATCTCTTCTACCTCTTTCTAGGCACATTAGGATAGTTGGTAGTGTCGTTTTAATTGTTATTCTGTGTGCATCTTATTTAATAGATTTACTTAGTTAAGTTTAATCTATTCTATGTAAGAATTTTTGTTTAGGCGATAACCAATTCACCCCTCCCCTCTTGGTTGATCATCGCACATATGCATACATTTCTCTTCACTCTATTCTTCATGTCTATATGTTTTGGTTTTTAATTGAGACAGAACTATCTTTGTGTGTGCTCGGTATGTGAGCACATGGTTAGGTTTTTGGTTTCTTTGTACCCATGACAAAGAACCAGTTGGGGTTGGTGTTGTCCCTGGGGAAACAATCGTATGGTGAGAGTTTGTGACTTGTACCCAGGTTAAATAAGTTAGTGAAATCCTCACGGGGTGTGGGGTAGTGGACGTAGGCACACACATAGTGTTTGGCCAAACCACTCCAAATCCTGCGTGCATATGTGATTTGTTTCCATCTTTTCTATCTCCATTCTACGCACGTTAGGATAGTTGGTTTCACTATTCATAGTGTTATATTCTGTTGTGTATCTTGCTCGATAGCTTATTTAAGTTTAATCTACTTTGTGTTAAAGAATTTTTTAAATAGACTATAACCAATTCACTCCTCCCCTCTTGGTTGATCATTGAACATACATGTCCTTCAATTGGTATAAGAGCAGGGCTCTTGATCTATAAGAGTGATCCTATGTGCTATGGCCAACAAAGGATTCATGCCTGAGGGTCATTCTATCCAACATCCACTGTACTTTGATGACATCAATTATCTATATTGGAAAAACCATATGCACGTATTTCTCATGGCTCAAAATTATGAGATCTAAAAAGTAGTGAGTACTGGTCCTTGTACATTGCCAAAGGATGAGGGAAAGTGGACTGAAGGTAACTATTGACCAGGTTGCAAGCCCAAAGGGGGGGGGGAGGGGTGAATGGGTTGCTTAAAATTATCTCTATAAATTTTTTCTGATGAAAAATTAACTATGACTAGTAGTGTAAATGGGTCGGATCCGGGTCGAATCTTTGGAGATCCGAATCCAAATCCGAATCCAGAAGATCTGAATCCGATCCGGATGTGAATTTAAGTCTATTTTCAGATTCAGAATCGGATTAAGATCCGAAATCAATTTTTGGATTCGGGTTGGATCCTCTCCTTCCACCCTGCGGTTCTCATCGGCAGGCGCGCCTGGGCATAGCGAGGGTGCCTGGTGGTAATGGCAGTGGTGGGGGGAAGGATGGACGCAGTGCGGGTCGCGGAGAAGCTCGGGGAGGCCAGGCTGGAGCTCCCCAAGGGGTTCGCCAAAATCTCATGCAGGAGGAGCTGTGCACCAAAATCTCCCTCTGCAATGCCCTCATCATGCGTAGTGGCACGAAGGTCGAGCGAGAGGTCTTTGAGTCCTCTGGAGGGCACCTCCGGGTCGTCGGCCGAGCGGGGGTCGGGATCGACAACGTCGACCTCGCCGTTGCCACCGAGCACGGCTGCCTCGTCGTTAATGCTCCCGAGCCCTTTTAACCCTCCAGACAAAAAGCAAACAGAAATAGGCAGCAAGGGAGAGCAGTAGCACTTCACAGAACCAGAGGAAGCACACAACGGGACAGGGCCGGCCCTTCCCTCCATCTCGATCTGGTCTACACCACCGCCTGTCGTCCCCCGTCGGCCGCCATGGGGCTGGTAGAGGAGCTCTAAGAGAAGCTCCCGCAGTTCAGGTTTTACGCCCTCACCCTGGGCGCCCTCGCGGTGCTCGCCCTCTCCCTCGCCCGCCTCGGCCCCAGCTTCCTCTCCGTCGTATCCATCCAAAATGAGTTTTTCTTTCTTTAATTTTGCCATTCACAAATCCCCGAGGCGGGCGAGGGAGAGGGCGACCGCCATGACGCTCCAAATTTCGGAGCTAGAAAGAAGAGCGGTGGCAGCAACGCCACCCGCAGCCACACCCATCGCCGCACCAGGACTCCACCGGTGCACGCAGCAGCCTGCCGCCGACGAGCATCACTAGGGTATATCCTGGGTCTGAAATTTGGAAAGGGAAGAAGAGCGGCAGTAGAAAGAAGAAAGGGAAGAAGAAGGCAATGGCGATGTGCAGGTAGAAATTTGGAAGGACTCCACCCGGATCGGACTTCCGTTGCTCCGAAATAGAAGGTTTTCAGATCAGAAAAACTTGCCCCAAATTCGGAGGAAAATATCATTTTGGATATCTTTGATCCGAATCTGGTTTGATTTTTGAATTCGGGTCGGGTTTTGGATCCCGAAGATCCATTGACACCCCTAACTATGACAAGAAACACTTAAACACAGATGTTAGAGTTAGTGAACAACAGAAACAAGAGAAATACAATCACATAAAAGGTACAAGGATTTTTATCCTGGTTCGGACCTCCTATAACAAGGAGTCCTACGTCCAGTCCCCAAGCAACAACTTGAGATTTCACTAACCAAGGGTACAATCTCTTTTAAGGACACTTACACATCCAGCACAAGCTGGCCTTCTCTTCACTACACAGAGAGGAAAAACATCACCTATTACAACAGGTCTTCCTTTCAGCAAAAGGGAAGAAGTCACCTACATGCTTCTTAAATATACGGACTATGTCATGGCTACTTCTTATTAGTTGCACTCCATCCTCTTCTCCACAGTGACTTCTGAACATACATACTTTGTACTTAAGCCAATTGCATTTCTTATCCCTATTACCACCCACTTTTTGATGCTATCAAAAAGGGAGAAAGAATATTTAGTTTTTGTATTCTGGGTTTGTGAGAGAATGTGTACAAAAGAAAATGGGAGTTAGAAGTATTTTTGAGTGGAGAAGTAAATTGCATGATTGTGAATGCTTGCATGCATGTGTTTTTGTAAAAAAAAAAAAAATAGAACATAAATTTGTATCAGAAATTGGTTTCAAAAATCAAATGTTGTGTTTTGCATGAAAAATCTACAAGTGTTTTGTCATCATCAAAAATAGGGAGATTGTTGTACTTTGCAGATTTTGATGATCACAAAAATACTAAATCTAATTCATGTTGTTATGCTCACAAAGCACCAATTATTGTTCACGTTAATGATCCATGTAAATTGATTTGATTATATTTAATTTGAGGGTCTAACTTGTGTATTAAGTGTGCAGAAGAATAAGCCAAAGTCGAATACGTAAGTTAAAATTATAAAGGCCAAGACTTGAACTTAATAGGATTGAAGACCAGTTGAAAAAACTGCAAAATTAATAGTCGGACGATCAATCCAGAGAAAACTGTTGACCGACTTTCCTAGTAGCATTATTTCTGGAACAGTGCAAATTAGACGATCAATTGTAAGAAAATAGTTAATCGATTAGAACATCATGTTGACACATAGAAGAGGAGCAAGTCGACTTTAATTATAGACCAAGAAATTGGACCACCGATTCAAGGTTTTCGGTCGACCGCTTTTCCTAGTAACTTGGGGACTGGGGATAGTCCTAAATCAGATGACTGATAATGAGAAATCAGATGACTGATTCTGGCAATGAGGTTTCCTTATCTGAATGGACTCTTTCCTCCATTAGGTCTCTATTTGAGGATTCATCCAAGATGTGATTTTTTGGGTTGGGCTATATATATGTAACTCCTTTTCTAAGCCCCCAAGAGAGACCCCATCATGCAAGAGAGTTTCTATTCTTTGAAGCTAGGGTTTTGGGTGATCTTTTGAAGAAGCCTGTAGAAGATCTCGAGTTCAAGTGTTCCAGATGTCTTAGCTGTTGCGTGGAGTTGCTGTCAAGTACCATGAAGTTGTACTACATTCAAACAATGCCCAAGAGACTTTAGTGAAGAATCAAGCTACGTTCTTGATCAGATTCAATTCACTACAATGACACTTCATCTCTGGACGTGGGGAATTTATGCACCAATATTTTATTCTCTATTCTTAATGTCTATATGTTTTGGTTTGTAATTGAGACAGAACTATCTGTGCGTGTGCTCGGTCTATGAGCATGTGGTTAGGCTTTTGGTTTCTTTGTACCCATGAAACAAAGAATCGATTGGGGTTGGTGCTGTCCCAGGGGAAACAACCCTATGCTGAGGATTTGTAATTTGTATCTAGGTTAAACAAGTTAGTGGAAATCCTCACAAGGTGTGGGGTAGTAGACGTAGGCGCGCACATGGTGTGTGTTTGAACCACTCTAAATCCTTTGTGCATGTGTGGTTGTTTCTATCTTTTCTATCTCTATTCTACACATGTTAGGAGAGTTCGTTTGCTGTTCGTAGTGTTATATTCCTTTGTGCATCTTGCTCGATAGATTTTCTTAGTTACGTTCATTACAAGAAAAAGTAGTTTAAGCGATTGACAACTTCGGTTCTGTGAAGAATTTTTTGTCACAATATTGTGATTGAAAATATTCGGTCGCTACTCAGTCGCTGATAGTGATTGAAATAGTGAGCGAATTGTTTCGGTCGCTATCAGCGACTGATATTTTCGGTCACTACAGTGACCGAAATAGTGATTGACACAATTCCGACAAGAGAAAGCGCTGTTACCAATGGATATTTCCGACGGGAATATATCCTCGGAATTTCCGACGGATATTCCGATTGTTAATATTCCGTCAGAAAATCCATCCGAACTTCCGACGGGGATATCCCCGTCGGAAATATCCGTCGGTATTATAATTTTACCGACGAATATTCCGACGGAAATATATCCGTCGGAACATCCGTTGGTAAACCCCCTTTTCTCCCCACCATCCCCGCGAAACCCACCCTTTCCCTCTCTCCTCTCTCTCTCTCCTCTCTCTCTCTCTCTCTCTCTCTCTCTCTCTCTCTCTCTCTCTCTCTCTCGCCGCGCGAGCCTCGCCACTCGCCACCGCGCCGCCTGCCGTGCCCCCGCCGGCCGCCCGCCCCGACCGGCCGCGCCGCCGCCGTGCTCCGTCATTGCTGCCGAGATGTCGCCGCCAAGACGCAGCCACCGAAGCTCCACCACCACTGCCAACTCGTCGCCGTCGGGACGTTGCCGGTGCTCCACCTCATCACCACTGGTAAGCTCTCTCTCTCCGTTTTCTCTCTCTCTTTCTCTTTCTCTCTAGTCTAGGGGGAGGGCCGACATGGGAGGGGGGCGCAGTAGTAGGGATGGGAGACGGAGGGGAGGGGTGATGTGGGGGGGGGGGCACTGGACGGAGGGGGGATGGGGTGAGACAGGTGGGGGGGAGGGGTTTAGGGGAAGGGGCACTGGATGGAGGGTAATGGGGTGAGACAGTGGGGGGGGGGAGGGGTTTGGGTGGGGGGGGGGCTCACTGGATAGAGGGGGATGGGGTGAGACAGTGGGGGGGGGGGGGGGAGGGGTTGGGGGGGGGGGCACTGGACGGAGGGGGATGGGGTGAGACAGTGGGGGGGGGGGGGGGGGGGCGCACTGGATGGAGGGGGATGGGGTGAGACAGTGGGGGGGGGAGGGGTTTGGGGGGGGGGGGGCTGTCTTCTTTTTGCCTATTGGGTACAGAATTCGGAAGAGTATTTGGTGATTTTTATGTTTTTGCGGTGGACTTGGATTCGATTATGGCGAAATTGCTTTGATTTACCACTGTCTCAATTATGTCACAGTTGGAGGTGATCTCAATGGGGTTGACCTAGAGTAGAAAGCAGAGGAGAAAAAAAAACTATACTAGAAAAACAGTAAAATACTTCTGGAGATTCTTTTCACTGCGTGAACTATACAAATTTAAAAATTATGGAACATTGAAATATAAAACCTTCAGTTAGCACTCCTAATAAGCTATAAATTGCGAGAGCATAATATGGTTGTCCCAAAAGCAAAAACAAAAAATATGACATCAGAAAGGAATGCTTACTATCATGTATCCGGGCATAGAGAGGTCTCTCGCCACGCCAATATTCCAAAGGCTTCATCCTGATTCTGGTGCTTCTTCTCACACCACACTGCCATGCCATACCAGCTCCTAACATGTGTAGATGGATCTCAAATTTCCAATTACCCACTTAAGAAGACGAGACTTTAGATAGTCATATGAATGGAATACGTTAAGTATAAGAGTTATGATCTATCTCTGCAAGATGAATACATTTTAAAATGGAGGATTTTGGATAAAATAAAACATGCAAGGCTGTGCCTTGCAGCACTTATAGCACTCATGATGATTTGTGAATTCTTTGATCATTGCATTAAACAGCCGAACTAGTAGGAATTTGGGTATGGTTACCGCTACTTGGTATTTGGTCTAGAGATTTTTTATGTTGAATCTCTTAACATTAAGATAAAAAATGTTGATATTAATTAGATCTGAATATTTGACTCCACAAATTTTGTAAAAAAGATATCGAAGATGAATCCACGGACATATTGCCGTCGGATATCCGTCAGTAAATTTCCTATACTTTCAGTTTAGTGATTAGTATTGTATTTCTTACTTTAATGCAATTCATGTACATGTATGTATGAATTTGGTTTATTATTGCACTAGTTCACATGTATGATTTTGTTTTCATATTCCTTTCATATTTATTTGGGTTTTAAATTTGATCTATGCATGTATAGCATTTTTTCACTGCACACACCTCACGAGAGCGTGTTAAGCCCGTGTCAATGAACCTTCCCGTTCAAGACTTTGAGATTGATGTGCACGAGTCTTATTTTCAATGATGAGAACGTGTATATCTAACTCAAAGTCTTGAATTGTCCCGTTTTGGACAGTCTGTGAATGTTTGATCGTAGTTGGGTGGTCATTTATTATGTGTTTGTATTATTTGTTGAAAATTTCGGGTGCGTCTACTCACTCCTCTCTGATATACCTTTATTGATTTAGAATATTTTCTTAACCACTTATTAGTAAGTGTTTAAGAAAATATCTTAATCAATAAATATTTTTGGTATATCGGAGAGGTGTGGGGAGATGCTGCCGAAATTTTCAGCAAATAATACAAACACATAGTAAATGGTCATCTGAGTGCGATCAAATATTCACAGATGGGTAAAAAGTGATAATCTAAATAATATATCCTACCTATTCATTTTGACTTACTCGAACGATGTGAGGGTGTGTTGGATTTTAACTCGTGACATGACATTTAATCTGTGTAGGAAAAATGTCTTATGAGAATCGGTCATGGATGTACCGTGGAATAGTGAATGGAGTTGTGACCGAGGAGTTTAAAGACGGAGTTGACAGTTTTATTCAGTTTGCATTGAGTAATTCATCAGTAGCAGTTGATCCAATAGGTAACATCCGATGTCCGTGTTCGTCTTGTAAGAACAGAAAGTGGATATCGACATGGGATGTGCAGCATCATCTGTATACGAGAGGATTTGTTGGCCATTATGAGTTATGGTCGTGTCATGGTGAGTTGAATATTCAGTCGTCTGCACCAGCTAATTACTTTGCCTCCACAAGTACGTACGTAGACATGGTTGTCGATACTGCTGGTCCGGAGTTCAATATTCATGAAGATCAAACAAATGAAGAAGTGCCGAATGATATAACTCAGAGATTTTATCAGTTACTTCGAGATGCTGATGAGCCATTATGGGATGGTTGTGAGAAGCATACACGGTTATCTGCAGTGTCGCAGCTATTGAATTTGAAATCTGAATTTCATATGAGCGAGAGTTGTTTTGACCGGCTTCTCTTACTGGTCAAGAGCATGCTTCCTCAATCAGAGAGGTTACCTGCTGACTTTTACCGTGCGAAGAAGTTGGTAAATGATTTGGGGCTTGGTTTTATGAAAATTGATGCATGTCCAAATCACTGTATGCTGTACTACAAAGAAGATGCAGATAAGACATCATGCTGTATTTGTAAGCATGATAGGTTCAAGCCCAAGAGAGGGGACAAGTCAAAGTAGAAGGATGTTCCGTATAAGTCATTGCGGTACTTTCCTATCACACCCAGGTTGCAGCGATTGTTCATGTCCTCGAGGACAGCTGGACATATGACTTGGCATGCGGAAAGAGTCCGTCGCGACGAAGGTGAAATGAGTCATCCTACCGATGGTGAAGCTTGGGCTCATTTTAGCCGTACTCATCCTTACTTCTCAAGGGATCCACGCAACGTACGGCTTGGTTTATGCACAGATGGTTTCAATCCTTTCGGAGGCTCGGTGGCATCTTACTCATGTTGGCCAGTATTCCTAACACCGTATAACCTTCCGCCAGGCATGTGCATGAAGCGTGAGAATCTGTTCCTTTCATTGCTGATTCTGGGTCCAAAAAGTCCAGGAAAGAATATAGACATATATCTCAGACCGTTGATTGATGAGATGAAATTGTTATGGTCAGATGGTGTGCAGTCTTATGATGCATCCAGAAAACAGAATTTCAATCTGAAGGCTGCATTAATGTGGACAATAAGTGACTTTCCAGCCTACGACATGTTATCTGGCTGGAGCACACATGGGAGGTTGGCATGTCCTTATTGCATGGAGGATTCTAAGTCATTTGTGTTGAAATCTGGGGGAAAATCTTGTTGGTTCGATTGTCATCGGCGGTTTCTACCCAGTGACCATCCTTTCCGAAAGCAAAAGGATTCTTTTATGAAAAATACAACTGTGATGGAGGAGGTAGATATGGAACGGGTGTCTGGTGGAAACATGGCGAGGCGGGTCCAGAACTTACTGACTGTAACACAACTGGCTAGTAGTACCCGACAAATCCTGGCTTTGGGAAGGATCACAATTGGGTGAAGCAAAGCATTTTTGGGAATTGCCTTATTGGTCAACACACGTCATAACCTAGAAGAATGTTTTTGATAATGTGTTCAATACAGTTATGGACGTCAAAGGCAAAACGAAGGATAACGTCAAGGCACGTTTCGATTTGAAAGTACTTTGCAAACATCCAGAACTAGAGCTACAACATGTTCAAGGAAAAGTGGTGCAACCTAAAGCTGCATATGTGCTTGGGGCCAGACAGATTAAGGAAGTGTTGCAATGGTTAAAGCAATTGAGATTTCCGGATGGATATGTCTCGAATATTGCGCGTTGTGTAAATGTCAACGAGGGAAAAATATACGAAATGAAGAGTCATGACTGCCATGTTTTCATGCAAAGACTGATGCCTCTTGCTTTTCGTGAGTTGTTGCCGAAACAAATATGGGGAGCAATGACTGAGCTGAGTCAATTCTTCAAGATTTTATCTGCATCAGAACTCAAAATTCATGACTTGCAAAATATGGAGCAAAATATAATTCAGACAGTCTGCAAATTAGAGAAGATATTTCCTCCAGCATTCTTTGATTCAATGGAGCACCTGATCATCCATTTACCATATGAGGCAAGGGTTAGAGGACCAATACAATTTCGATGGATGTATCTGTTTGAGAGGTATATTTCTACATCTCAATTTATTGCCATTACGACGATTTGTTATATTACTTATGTATGCATTTGAATTATTGTCGTAGGTGCATGCACGATCTTAAGATGAAAGTCCGCAACAAAGCACAAGTTGAGGGCTCCATTACTCAGGCGTACCTCATTGAGGAGATATCGAACTTCTGTTCGATGTACTTTGACACGGAAATACGAACCCGACGCACTCAACCTCCACGTAATGATGATGGTGGAGATTCCGAGGTGTCAGACCGACTCTCTGTATTCAAGTGTCCCGGACGGGCGTTCGGATCTTCTTCTACTCGCGCACTCCAAGACAGAGAGTTGGTAGTTGCGGAGATCTACGTGTTCATGAATTGCGAAGAACTAGACCCTTACATTCAGTAAGCTCTCCACGCTTATTCGTCATCATTTGCGTGCATTGCTGCAGAACCTAACAGTTGTGTGACATTTACATTGCAGAGAGTTTGACTCGGTCATATTGCGACGGAATCCACGTCTAACTGACGTGCAGGTTGAAAAGAAACGGGAGAAGTCTTTTCCTACTTGGTTAAGATCTCGAGTATGTGTCTAATTATTTTGAAACATAAGTGTTATGTTTTTATGCAGACTGAGTTGAAGTCATTTATTCAATGTTTGTCTATTTATCTCATAATAGGTTGAACAAGGCTTCATTCCCGATTCAAGAGTACAACAGATCAGTTTTGGCCCCTCGAAGATTGTACGTGTCTATCCAGGCTACATTGTGAATGGATACAGATTTCACACAAGAGATTATGGATGGAATAAGTCTACGATGAACAACGGCGTATGTGTGAAGGGAAGTGCCTACAATGAAAATGAAATTGACTATTATGGCGATCTCGAAGAAGTCATTGAACTGCAATTTTTGGGACAAGACAACAATGTATTTCTGTTCAAGTGTCATTGGTTTGATCCGACTTCTATTCGTCATGACACAACATATGGATTAATCGATGTGAAGCATAAGTCCAAATTGAGTACATATGAGCCATTCATCCTGGCGGCACAAGCCCAACAAGTTTATTATTCAAATTATACATCCCTCAAATTAAGAGATTGGTGGGCTACATGTAGAGTGAAATCAAGACTATTCCCTGAGTATGAGCTTCTCCCGACTGATGATGAGCTCGAAGGTGTTAATGACAACTTTTTCCAATCAGATCGGAGTGACGCACGAGAGTTGGCAGATTCTACGCAGTACAATGTTCATGATATAAATGAAACAATTTGCTTACATAAGGATAACGAACAAGAAGAAGTTGACCCAAATGTCGCTGAGCGGGAGGTGGAGTCTGATGTGGAGGAAGACTCCCAGGATGATGAGGATGAATTCCAGGATGATGATGAAGATGATGCTAAATTAAACATGTCTTCAGCATCTGATGATGAATATAGATAATATATTGCATATTTTGTAAGAAATTGGTGTTGTTGTTAATTACATGTTCATAATAAATTGCTACTTCAAATTGAGTGCTGATGACTTGCTATATCTTTATTTGTATCAATAGAGATATGGTACGTGGAGGACGCAGTCGGACGGTTGCCACATCCGTTGGCAGAGGGTCCGCGACCCCGTCCACGACAGGTATACGTATGTGTAAACACATATTCATAGAATTAAATATGAGAACTGTACATACACGTCTGCCTCCAGGTCTGCGCGGTCATTCCAGCGATAGGTATATGCATATGTACACAAAAAACCATATGGGTATTATTGTTTATATTGATTTCACGAGAACTAACGTACATACAATTTTGCAGGGACTGCCTCCCCATCCACGTCTGCGTCCAGGTCCGCGCCGGTCATTCCAGCGACAGGTATATGCATTTGTACTAAAAAATGGATATTATTTACATATATTAAATTAACGAGATCTAACGTACATACAATTTTGCAGGGACTGCCTCCCCGTCCACGTCCGTCGTCCCAGCGACAGGTAAATTTTTATATTGTTGTTTATTTGAAATTCATAATTCTAATGTGTATGAAATTTTGCAGGGACCGCCTCCCTGCCGACCATCCGAGCAGTGCCACCTTCGTCTTCTTCCTCACCACAAGGTAAACGTATGTTTCAATAGATTAGTATGTTTGGTCTCTTGCAATTTATACAATAATAGTGTACTAAATTGTTTTCAACAGAGGTGGAGAGCCAGCATCCAGCAGCTGAGGAGGGGCCTCAGCTACCGGGACGACAACCATGCTGGATCTCAGGGTAAAGTTCATCATCTCAGTGTTACTGTATTTGTTATTTAGGATATACATTTCATGTAGAAAATTAATGTGGAATTGCAGGGGGAAGATAGATCCCAGTCCTGCTTCCGCTATATTACGACGCTGGTCCACGCACATATTCCAGGACCAGTGGATGCATGGAGAGACTTCCCGGTGCCAGTCCGGATTTATTATTTGACATGTTTACGGTATTTTTATTTTTTAAAAGAGTTGAAGTCATTTATTCAATTATTATTAATTTGGGTTTATTGCAGAACGTTGATTAATTTTATTTCTTTACAGCAGAGGTTCGCGTTCACGAGACCGAGGATCTCCCTCGAGCTCGAGCCGTCTGGGAGATTACGGCCCAGACTAATTTAATAAAGTCGATGTGGGAGGTACGGGACAAGGCAATGAAGACCACAGGCAACCGGGATCCTATGGCTTGGGTGGATTACGGCCCTGTTTGGCTGCGGAGGGACTATTGGGAGTCCCTTTGCGAGCGTTGGGCTGCTGGACCATGGCAGCAGCAATCATAGGCGGCAATATGCAACAGAGCAACTCAACCGGAGAAGAATGTGCATACTAGTGGGTCCGTATCTTATGCGACACACAGTCAAAAATTGGTAAGTATTTTATTGTTCGATTCATATATACATATGGATTATTATTGTGAAACTAACTAATTTTGTTGAATTTTAAGCATCACAACCTGGAGCGTGCCCCTACTTTCCGCGAGTTATTTGACCGGACTCATAAGCGGAAGGGGACGGATGACTATGTTATCGAGAGTGCCCGCACGATTGCTGTAAGTCAAGCTTTAAATTATGAATTCAATTATGATATTAAAGTAATTTGTTTTCAATAATTTAATTTTAAATTATTTTACAGGAGACGAACGACAGGACGATGGCGGAGCGCTATGCAGAGGGCACTCCCCAGCCAGATTTGGATGCGGACGCTTGGGTCGAGGCAGCGGGAGTGCCGAGGAAGGGTCGAGTGTACGGCTTTGGGGACAGCCTGGATACTCATCGAGTGTTGTCCTCATATGCCAGTTCGATCGCTCCCCCGGCACACGCGAGTTCATCTTCTGCACCGCCCGTCAGTGGTGTAGAGGACATTAGAGGCATCATTCGGGAGGAGCTACGTGCAGAGCTACAGACGCAGCGGGTAGAGCTACAGACACAGCGGGTAGAGCTACAGACGCAGTTCAGCAATATGGTTCAGCAGTTCATCTCAATAATGCAAGGAGTACGCCCCACACAGCCAGCAGCTCAGGTCAGTATTAGTATTAATTTCATATACTTAGGATTGGGTCGGGCGTTCAATTGAGGGATCTAAAAAACAACAAATTACATATAAAGGGTTAAAACACACAACCCGGGGGTCAAAAATCCCAAATAGGAATCTGATCGACGTGCCGTTTTCTCCCACACGACTGGTGGGTTAACGTGACGTGTGTGAACTGACGGATTCCAATTGGATTCCAGGATTGGGTCGAGCGTTCAATTGACGGATCTAAAAAACAACAAATTACATATTAAGGGTTAAAACACACAACCCGGGGGTCCAAAATCCCAAATAGGGATCTGATCGGCGTGCCATTTTCTCCCACACGACCGGGTGGGTTAACGTGACGTGTGCGAACTGACGGATTCCAATTTGGATTCCCGGATTGGGTTGGGCGTTCAATTGACGGATCTAAAAGATAACAAATTACATATAAAGGGTTAAAACACACAACCCGGGGGTCCAAAATCCCAAATAGCGATCTGATCGGCGTGCCGTTTTCTCCCACACGACCGGGTGGGTTAACGTGACATGTGCGAACTGACGGATTCCAATTTGGATTCCCGGATTGGGTTGGACATTCAATTGACGGATCTAAAAAACAACAAATTACATATAAAGGGTTAAAACACACAACCCAGGGGTCCAAAATCCCAAATAGGGATCTGATCGGCGTGCCGTTTTCTCCCACATGACCGGGTGGGTTAACGTGACGTGTGCGAACTGACGGATTCCAATTTGGATTCTCGGATTGGGTCGGGCGTTCAATTGACGGATCTAAAAAAAAACAAATTACATATAAAGGGTTAAAACACGCAACCCGGGGGTCCAAAATCCAAAATAGGGATCTGATCGGCGTACCGTTTTCTCCCACACGACCGGGTGGGTTAACGTGACGTGTGCGAACTGACGGATTCGAATTTGGATTCCCGGATTGGGTCGGGCGTTCAATTGACGGATCTAAAAAACAACAAATTACATATAAAGGGTTAAAACACACAACCCAGGGGTCCAAAATCCCAAATAGAGATCTGATCGGCGTGCCGTTTTCTCCCACACGACCGGGTGGGTTAACGTGACGTGTGCGAACTGACGGATTCCAATTTGGATTCCCGGATGGGGTCGGGCGTTCAATTGACGGATCTAAAAAACAACAAATTACATATAAAGAGCTAAAACCAACAACCCGGGTGTCCAAAATCCCAAATAGGGATCCGATCGGCTTGCCATTTTCTCCCACATGACCGGGTGGGTTAACGTGACGTGTGCGAACTGACGGATTCCAATTTGGATTCCCGGATTGGGTCGGGCGTTCAATTGACGGATCTAAAAGACAACAAATTACATATAAAGGGTTAAAACACACAACCCGGGGGTCCAAAATCCCAAATAGGGATCTGATCGGCGTGCCGTTTTCTCCCACACGACCGGGTGAGTTAACGTGACGTGTGCGAACTAACAAATTCCAATTTGAATTCCCGGATTGGGTCGGGCGTTCAATTGACGGATCTAAAAAACAACAAATTACATATAAAGGGTTAAAACACACAACCCGGGGGTCCAAAATCCCAAATAGGGATCTGATCGACGTGCCGTTTTCTCCCACACGACCGGGTGGGTTAACGTGACATGTGCGAACTGACGGATTCTAATTTGGATTCCCGGATGGGGTCGGGCGTTCAATTGACGGATCTAAAAAAAACAAATTACATATAAAGGGTTAAAACACACAACCCGGGGTCCAAAATCTCAAATAGGGATCTGATCGGCGTGCCGTTTTCTCCCACACGACCGGGTGAGTTAACGTGACGTGTGCGAACTGACGGATTCCAATTTGGATTCCCGAATTGGGTCGGGCGTTCAATTGACGGATCTAAAAAACAACAAATTACATATAAAGGGTTAAAACACACAACCCGGGGGTCCAAAATCCCAAATAGGGATCTGATCGGCGTGTCGTTTTCTCCCACACGACCGGGTGGGTTAACGTGACGTGTGCGAACTGACGGATTCCAATTTGGATTTCCGGATGGGGTCGGGCGTTCAATTGACGGATCTAAAAAACAACAAATTACATATAAAGAGCTAAAACCAACAACCCGGGGGTCCAAAATCCCAAATAGGGATCCGATCGGCGTGCCGTTTTCTCCCACACGACCGGGTGGGTTAACGTGACGTGTGCGAACTGACGGATTCGAATTTGGATTGCCGGATTGGGTCGGGATTGACGGATCTAAAAAACAATCAAGTACATATGGATCTAAAAATAGTATCTAATTAAATTTGAAAAATAATCACATATTTTAAATTTAAAATTTGAAAATAATATATGTCTTTTAATTTTATTAATGTTTCTCATATTAATTTTATTTATTATAGGATCCACCTCCGCCAGTAGACGATGACGAGGCAGGGACAGTAGACGATCCAGCTCATTTATCTTGACTTTTTGTATTTATTATTCTGTATGATGTTATATTTATTGTATTTTATAATTTATGTTTGATGTTGATTATTTATGAATTTTATGAATATTGTAGCAGGTTTAAAAATACATTTTCATTTGTTATTTATATTAAAAAAATAAACTGTAAATTCCGACGGATTTGCCGACGGATTAATATCTGTCGGAAAATAAAGATTACTGACTGATATATTGGTCGGTAAATCCGTCGGTATATCCGTCTATATTGCTAACGAAAATTTTTCGACAGATTGTGTGTCAGTATTTACCGACAGATATTCCGACGGATTTACCGACGGAATTGTGGTCGGTAAATACTGACCGTAGTTCCGATGGATCTATTCGTCGGCCTTACCGACAGATTGCCGACGGAATTATTATCCGTCGGTAATTTCTGACCAATTATTTCCGACGGACAGTTTCCGATGAACTTTCAACGAAAAGCGGTCGGAAGGTACTATTTCCGACGGATGACTGTCGGATTTCCGACGGATTAGTTCCGTCGGAAAAAGCGCATTTTCTTGTGGTGAAATGAAAGGAAAGAAGCAACAATTTGGTATCAATTGGTTTCAAAATAAACAAAAAATAGGGGCAGAGTGGTAGCTACCAAAACCGAGGATCTATCATGCATGGGTTGGATTCAGAGTATTTGTTAGTGTTAATTAGAATTTCTGTTCATCCTTATGTGTGATGCCTATTAATCATATCTCACACATCACTTTTAATGGTGTTTAATTTTTAGTGTGTCTTGAGAATTTAATTAAATATACGGACTATGTCATGGCTACTTCTTATTAGTTGCACTCCATCCTCTTCTCCACAGTGACTTCTGAACATACATACTTTGTACTTAAGCCAATTGCATTTCTTATCCCTATTACCACCCACTTTTTGATGCTATCAAAAAGGGAGAAAGAATATTTGGTTTTTGTATTCTGGGTTTGTGAGAGAATGTGTACAAAAGAAAATGGGAGTTAGAAGTATTTTTGAGTGGAGAAGTAATATTGCATGATTGTGAATGCTTGCATGCATGTGTGTTTTGTAAAAAAAAAAAAAAATAGAACAATAAATTTGTATCAGAAATTGGTTTCAAAAATCAAATGTTGTGTTTTGCGTGAAAAATCTACAAGTGTTTTGTCATCATCAAAAATAGGGAGATTGTTGTACTTTACAGATTTTGATGATCACAAAAATACTAAATCTAATTCATGTTGATATGCTCACAAAGCACCAATTATTGTTCACGTTAATGATCCATGTAATTGATTTGATTATATTTAATTTGAGGGTCTAACTTGTGTATTAAGTGTGCAGAAGAATAAGCCAAAGTCGAATACGTAAGTTAAAATTATAAAGGCCAAGACTTGGACTTAATAGGATTGAAGACCAGTTGAAAAAAACTACAAAATTAATAGTCGGACGATCAATCCAGAGAAAACTATTGACCGACTTTCCTAGTAGCATTATTTCTAGAACAGTGCAAATTAGATGATCAATTATAAGAAAATAGTTGATCGATTAGAACATCATGTTGACACATAGAAGAGGAGCAAGTCCACTTTAATTATAGACCAAGAAATTGGACCACCGATTCAAGGTTTTCGGTCCACCACTTTTCGTAGTAACTTGGGGACTGGGGATAGTCCTAAATCATATGACTGATAATGAGAAATCAGATGACTGATTCTGGCAATGAGGTTTCCTTATCTGAATGGACTCTTTCCTCCATTAGGTCTCTGTTTGAGGATTCATCCAAGATGTGATCTTTTGGGTTGGGTTATACATATGTAACTCCTTTTCTAAGCCCCCAAGAGAGACCCCATCATGCAAGAGAGTTTCTATTCTTTGAAGCTAGGGTTTTGGGTGATCTTTTGAAGAAACCTGTAGAAGATCTCGAGTTCAAGTGTTCCAGATGTCTTAACTGTTGCGTGGAGTTGCTGTCAAGTACCATGAAGTTGTACTACATTCAAACAATGCCCAAGAGACTTTAGTGAAGAGTCAAGCTATGTTCTTGATCAGATTCAATTCACTACAATGACACTTCATCTCTGGACATGCGGAATTTATGCACCAATATTTTATTCTCTATTCTTAATGTCTATATGTTTTGGTTTGTAATTGAGACAGAACTATCTGTGCGTGTGCTCGGTCTATGAGCATGTGGTTAGGCTTTTGGTTTCTTTGTACCCATGAAACAAAGAATCGATTGGGGTTGGTGCTGTCCCAGGGGAAACAACCCTATGCTGAGGGTTTGTAATTTGTATCTAGGTTAAACAAGTTAGTGGAAATCCTCACAAGGTGTGGGGTAGTAGACGTAGGCGCGCACATGGTGTGTTGGTTGAACCACTCTAAATCCTTTGTGCATGTGTGGTTTGTTTCTATCTTTTCTATCTCTATTCTACACATGTTAGGAGAGTTGGTTTTGCTGTTCGTAGTGTTATATTCCTTTGTGCATCTTGCTCGATAGATTTGCTTATTTACGTTCACTACAAGAAAAAGTAGTTTAAGTGACTGACAACTTCGGTTCTGTGAAGAATTTTTTGTCACAATATTGTGATTGAAAATATTCGGTCGCTACTCAGTCGCTGATAGTGATTGAAATAGTGAGCGAATTGTTACGGTCGCTATCAGCGACTGATATATTCGGTCACTACAGTGACCGAAATAGTGACTGACACAATTCGATCGCTATCATCGACCAATTACTTCAGTAACTATTTCGGTCACAATATTGTGACTGATATATATCAACGACTGATAAATTTGGTCACTATTTAAGTCATAAAATAGTGACCGATATAGTGACTGAAAATGATCGGTCGCTATAATTCAATATAGCGACCAATAATTTTGGTCGCTAACTGGTCTCTTATTTTTAAATTATATTTAAAAAAAAAGATACATATTTTTTAAAAAAAATAACTTGCGTATATAATAAAAATAAAAACTGTACTACGATAAATGTCAACAATAATAAAATGTCCATAAAATGTCAACAATAATAAAATGTCCACAACAATACATAATACATCCATAACAATGAAAAGAAAATCTTGAATCCTCGTTCTCGTCTCCTACGACGCCACTCAATGAAGGAACCTACAATAGATATATAACAATAATAAACTAAAATTAAATACTACTATAAGCAAAAAATTATTTTAATTTTTAGAATTTATTTCTATATATAATTCACTCACTTTTAATCTAAAGTAACTAGCTTAAAGTGAATTAGACACCGAGCTCAAACCGGGAGTCTAATTTGAACTCCATTAGTTTCCATAAGTCACACTCATCGTCCTGTCCGTGCTGGAACAACCGGAGGCCAATCGGATTAGTATTTCTAATTTTGGCCCCCCAAACCTAAGTTCTTCATTTTAAAACTAAACTAAGTTGCTTAATGTGAATTTGAGTGCCGAGCTCAAACCGGGAGTCCGATTTGAACTCCATTACTTTCCACAAGTCACACTCATTGTCTCAGCCGTACTGGAACAAACCGAAGGCTGATTGGATTAGTATTTCTAATTTTGGATCCCCAAACCTAGCTAAGTTCATGAGAGAAACTGGGTAAGGGCTGGCTTAGGATAAACTTTGATGGGGCCAACATTGGAGCAAGTCTATCCAAGAGGACTGGCTTAGTATTTACATAATTCTATTACATAACAATCTAGTTGCATTCCAAAATTAAGCTTGATGAAGATATATGCAAAAGCAATCACATCTTACCAAAATATGTACATGGTTCTCATCTCTATTTTGGTTTATATAAAAAATCTGGATTTTTTTTTCATATGATGTATATGTCCCTGCTTTTCGTACACAATGCAAATAACAAACTACCTCTAGGGAATTAAAATGGTGCTAATGTGTTTAACAAAAAGAAGAAAACATCGTTACAAAACATGAGTGTGACAAATGAGCTTATGCAGACATTTTCCTTTATGACGAACAACTTGAGATAGAAAATTAAATTACTCTCATTTTTCATGCTTGTGACCATCTTTGTGATGATTTTTTTTTCATATGACTACATAACTAATTGTAAACATATAGCGGACTTGAGTGCACTTCATTCTATAATGTGTTTCACACGCCCTTAATTGGAACTTAATTGGTTATTAGTTCTCCATTAAAGAAACTAGATGGTTGTTCACATGTACATTTTGTGTTCGTTCGTTGAGTACTTCATCAATGCTAGCTGGTTATATTTCCTCTTTTTTTTCACTACTTAGATCTATTGCTATCTAATTAAATATGCAGGATAGGACCAACAAAGACTGGTGGGTAATGGTAGAACGATAGTTGTTGGGGTATTGACCGAAGAGTCTTGTGCCAAAGCTTGAAGAAGGTGCGCAAGTTCATAGCTTCGGAGGAGAGGTACTAAACAAGAAAGTGTCAGGACATCACACAAGCACACAGATGGGTTCTGGTCATTTTGCTGTAGAAGGCTACATGAAAGCTGGCTACATAAGAAACATGGAGATTGTAAAAGCTCATGATCCAACCAATTACATATCACCTGATTATGGTGACTCGATCGTGACACACCCCAATTGTTATAACCTGCAACCCCCCACCCCACCACTGATGGAGCAACCCCCCACCCACTGCCCCCCAAGCAAACCCCCACCCGACTGCCCCCCACCATTGTATTGACAAAGAGAGAGAGGAGGAGGAGGAGAGAGAGAAGGAGAGAGAGAGAAGAAGAGAGATTGGGTTATCTGCTGGCGAGGGAGCAGCGACGACGGTGGATGGTGGTGGGGGCGAAGACGACGAGCTCCGATGGCGGGAGCAATGGCACGAGCTCTGGTGGAGGGGGCGACGACGACGAGATCTAGTGGCGGGGGCGACGATGGTGAGGTTCGGTGTCGGCGAACGGGAGAGAGGGAGAGAAAATAGAGTAGAGGTGGTCGTTGGGTGGGAGATAAAAGGAATATAGCAACTGAACATGTTTAGGGGGGGGGGGGGGGGGGGGGGGGGGGGGGGCGATGGAGACGAGCTCTGGTGGCAGCTGGTGGCGGGGGCGATGGCACGAGCTCTAGTGGGGGGCGACAGTGACGACGACAGCGACGAGATCGGGTGGCAGGGGCGACGACGGTGAGGTCTGGCGTCGGCGAACGAGAGAGAGGGAGAGAGAAGAGAGCAGAGGTGGTCATCGGGTGGGAGATAAAAGGAATATAGCGACCGAACATGTTCAGTCGCTACTCAGTCACTAAAATCGCAAAAATAGAGACTAAAATAAGTCAGTCTCTATTCCATCTCAAAATTTGTGACCACTAAAATTCGGTCGACCAATAAATTTCAATCGCCAAATTTTACGCATGAAGACACCAAACAGAAGAATTTAGCAACTGACTACAATCAATCACTATCCGATCTCTGATCTGAGACCGAATACTGACTGATTCTATCAGTCGCTATATTTGGTATAGTTGGGTCTTAAACATTGCGAGCAAAAACTTTCAGAAGTTCTAACTTAATCTTTCATTGGAAACTTAGGGGGGGCTGCTACTCCAACACATTTGGAATTAGAAGGAGTGTTCCAATTTTTGTTGTTGCATACTTGAGTAATATTTATTGCACATAGAAGTGTTGTCTTACTGCAAAAAGCAGTATGCTGAATGTCACATTGAGAGTTAATAAATCTATTAACGACTGACTTTAATCTGTCCACAGATTTTCTAAATATTTTTTAAGTTTTTTTTGTATCAGTAAATTTTAAAACTATTTTAATCATCGTAACTTGATGTGGAAATGGATTTTTTATCAATTTAAAATTTAAGATCTTTTTTATCATGTTGTCTCATGTTTCTCATGGGTGCACGCATATTACTAATCCAAATCTCGTCGAATGCCACTTGGGCAAGAGTGACGTGAGATGAATCGGCAATTCGCGCAGAGCGGGCGTTTCAGTCACTGAAGTGACAACCAAATGGTTTGCCTCCGGGAGTCGAAGGGCTTTAGGTCTATTGTGCGCGCCGTTTAACTTCGTGAAACGAAAGTAGGTGTCGGGTCCTGGACCAAAATCCCGCCGTTGCCTAAACGCAACGGCGTTAATTACATCCCTCTGAGAGGGAAAACCCTTGATTAATCGCCAGAAATTAGAAAGCCTTGTGGCCTTGATACGGAGACATCCGATGAACGGTGCAAAGCGCAGCTCAAAAATTAAGCCGGAGAGATATACAAACACGATGCCTATTCGAGGTGCTGGGTCTTTTAATTAGATGTGATTGAGTCCTTTTACCCATTTGCCCATTTATTCTTTTCATTAACATGAAAATGATCTTGACTCGGTCTTTTGCTCTTGAAAACGTGAGATGATCTATTTACTTTCTTTTATTACAAAAAGAGTTTCATTTGGTCTTTTGAAAACATAAGGTGGCTCATTTGCTCTTTTGCATAAAAAAAAGGGAATCTCATTTGGTCTTCTAAAAACATGATAGGGCCCATTTGCTCTTTTAACATGAAGGGGGTTTCACTTTTGGTCCTTTGAGAACATGAGATGGCATAATTATTCTTTTGTGTCAAAAAAGTAGTTTTCATTTATTTTATTTCATTTGAGACATGTAAGAAGAGGGTTGGCCTATTGATTTTATTATTTTTACTTTTATCATAAAAAGATTTTTTTTTATTTGATCTCTTGCTCTTTTAAAACATGTGCAAAGCAAACTATTTGATTTGTCCATTTGCCGCTCCTAATAACGAAGCATTCTCCCCATCGGCTCTTTTATTCTTTTAAAAGGGTGCAACGTGATTCTATTCACGATTCGGCGCCACTCCATTGGACCTTGGGGGTTTCTTTTAAGAGAGGAAAAGGACCCTTGCCGATTCGACCTTCACGGCGAAAATCCGGCAACATCTCCCCTTATCTTGGTTGATGGGGGAGAACACGGTACACGCCCACCGAAGTGGAGGCAGTACCAAAAGAGAGGGTACATGTCAAATAACGACATGACCCTAATGGCACATGGCACCAACCCCCAAGGTAAGCCCTTGGCGGGGGTGGGTATCACCATGACCACACAAATACCGATCAGTAGATGAAGCGTGTGTGGGCCCGTATGCCTGGGCATAGACATCATATCGTCTAACCCGGGGTTTAAATGGGCTTCTCATCGGTCCATTGTCCACTTCTTTGGCCCGAACCACGTGAAGCATGGTTTGACTTCCATGGCCCGGCTAAGGGTGGGGGCTGGCTGCTGATTCGACAGGCTTGTTCAAGACTGGCGAATTAGAAGGGCACCCACAGGGCTAATTAGCTGAAACCCTTCTTTTGTGGGTAAAGAGCCAACACCTTTGAAGTTGGTCTCACCCATATGAGGGGCGGTTTTGGGCCTAAAGGCAGGCTTATTGGGCTATCCATTATAGGTGCTAAGTATGGGGGCATGAGTGTTATATGCTCAACCCTTGGCTTGCAAATGGATGTCCCCTTAAGCATGAAATCCCTTAATGGGCCACTTAAAGCCATTGAAACCTGAAACTTAGGAGGCCAAAACATGGGTTTAAAGGGTCTCTTGCAAGGGGTGCTAAGCAAGAAGGCATGGGCATTGGTTGCCCAACCTCTTGGCTAGCAAAATGGGGACATTTTCAAGGCAAATAGGCTCATTTGGGGGAGGTTTTGACAGTGCAAACCTGAACCATTGAGGGGCCAAAACGGAGGGTTTAATGGGCTCTTTTGCATGCAATGTCAAGATTGGAGCATAGGCATTAATTGCCAGCTCATTTGCTAGCAAAGGGGCATGCTCCCAAGGTGAAATGCACCTAAGTGGACTATTATGGACAATGAAAACCTGCGATTTTGGGGAGGGAAAACAGGAGGTTTAATGAGCTTTTAACGAATGGGAGCTAAGCAAGAAGGCATGAGATTGATTCCTCAACCCCTTGGCTAGCAAATGGGGTGTGTTCCAAGGATGGAAAACACACAAATGTGTCTCTTAAGCATGAAAATCTGAACTCTTGGGGGGGGGGGGGGGGGAAACAGTGAGGAAGACCTCATATTCCCTTGGAGAAAACCATGGGGAACTTGCTCTTTAGAAGGCCCAAACAAGGCCCACATAGCCTCATCCCCTCAAAACCTCATTTATTGAGGCATGAAGGGGTATGGAGGTCTCATGTGTGCTCCTTAGGATGAGAGGAAGTCCACCATATAAAAGATGGCCCCTCCCCATCCCGTAGCTTTAGTAGCACCAAAAACAAAAGAAGAAATTTAAAACTCATACATGCATTAAATGCAAAAGGGTGGGGGAATGATGCATCACAAAACACAAAGGACAGAAGTGCTTCTTGTTCTATTGATAAGAAGAAGAGAGGAAGTACAAAGGATAAAAGAAAGAACTAAGGAAGAAGGGGGGAAAGGAATCCCACGCCACCTCACATCTCTCTCCCTTTTCTCTTTCTCATCTCATGACAAGACCACACATGAGTGTGGTATCTCTTCCTCCTCTCTTTCTCTCTTTCTTTTCTCTTTTCCTCACCTCTTTCCTTGCAAGGAAGCTTCTTAGATGGGCAAACTTGGAGGGAGAGAAGAAGGTTGCAGCAGCAGCCCGTTGGAGAAGAGAAGACTCCCTCCTTTCCCTTCTTTCTTCTTGCCCAAGCACCAGCCGAGCCTCTCCCTTCTCGGTTCATGCAAGAGAGCAGCCAGCCCCCCTTTCTCTTCTTTAGAAAACTCTAGAAAGCCACCAAAAAGGGGCCCAACCAGCCATCTGCCCCACCTGCGCAGACCCCTCCTTTTTGCCAATTTTGGCAACACCTTTTGGGAGGTGTTGCATTGGCTTAGTCTCACCCCCTTGCATGGGGTGAGATGGGCCTTAGTTAGTGGGCTTCTGAAAGCCTTAAAGGTGGGTCATTTAGATGGTTATCTCCATTTGATGGAGAAGAGCTGGGCCGGCCAGGGGATGGGCCCATATGGAGATTTAGGTGTCCACAAATGCCCCCCACCCGGGGGTGGTGCGAGAGGACACGCGAAGCGACATCCGCGGGTGCACTATCGCTCATTCAACCTTTTACACTGATACAAGCAGGTCTTTGGACTTGTTTCTGTGTCAGTGGTCTAATAGTCTATTCGGGATCTCTTGCTTTTCTTTGATGATGTTGTCCGCGGATGACGGACGCGCATTCCTCTTAGTGAGAAACTGAGCTATATTTCTTTCTTTGAAATTTCCTTTTCGTGCAGTGCCAAAGCGATTCGGAAAAATCTGGGCGATTCGGCGGGGTGCGCCAGCCGACCTGGGGGGTGTCGATTCGGCGAGCCCCCTGCTCGATTCGGCGGGCTCGCGGTTAAGGCGGACACGGGGGCGGCGGAGGCAATGGACCGGCGCGGTTCAGGGGTCCGCCGGCCGGTTCGGCTTTGGCGGACCGGGGCGGGTGGCTCGCGCTTTTTCCCCTTTTTTCTTTTCCTCAAAAGGCGCGCCGTGCCTTTTCTTCTTCTTCGCTTCTTCTCTCTTCTCGTCTTTTCTCTCTTCTCCGAGGGCGACGACCTCTTCTCCTCCCCCTTCGTCTTCCTCCATCCGGCAGCGACGAGGGCGGCGCGCAGCAAGCGTCGACGGTGCGGCGAAGCGCTATGGAAGACGCGGCGGCGGCGCGCGAAGGCGGAATTGTGGAAGACGCAGCGGCGGCGAGCGGTTGTGGAAGACGTGAGGCGGTGTGGTGGCGAGCGGCCTTCAACGGCGTCAGACGAGCTCCATCGGCGAGGAGGAGCGCGGTGAGGTCTTTTCGTGGTTCGGGGGCCGCTGCGAGGGCTCCGGTCGCGTGCGGGAGCGGGTGACCGAAAGGCGCATGGATGGCGGGGAGCTCGGACAGCGAGCGACCCGTGAGGGGTTCCCGAGGGCGGCGGAGGCAGGTGACCAGTGCCGGCGAAGAGGGAGACCGCGGTAGGACACCGACGGCGGCCTATTTGTGTGCGTTTTTATTTTCTCCTCTTTTAGGGGTTTCTATTGTGGCGCTGGCTGTGGGCCTTGGGTGGTGGGTAGAGCTCCGGCGATGGGCCGGGAAAGGGTCTGTGAGGGGGATGCCGAAGATGGCCATTGTAGGGCTTGCATGCCCATCTCCCCCTTCCTATTCAGTCTTTTGCATGGGGAGTACAGGGTCCGAGAGGGGAAACCAGGGCACTGTGTGCTCTTTGAGGCCGCGGGGCCGTCTTGCACAAGGGGCGCCCGTGCGGATGTGTGTTGGTTCGGTGGGGTCTTCCCCGACCCAAACACGAAGGGGAAAGACCTGGTAGGTCCTAGGGCCGCTAGGAGACTGTTGAGGAAACTCCTCCGTTCCGAGGTTTCTTTTGCTCGTCTTCTTCCGCTCGGGCGATAGGATGGGGCCCAATGCCCTTGTAGGACGCCAAAGGGTCTCTTCGAACTTTAGCTGTTAATGGGGGGGTCCATTTTAGAGTAGGCGGGTCCCGAGTGGGTATCTTTAACTCAAAATGGTCATTGTGCAGCAAAGACGCCTTAGAGTAGCTTCAGTGGGGCCGGAGCGCCCTTGTAGGGCTGTGAGAGAGCTTTTCTAGACCGGATGTATTTACTGACGGGGGCCCATTTAGAGCCGGCGGGGGCGCCCTCTTGTGCCTTTTCATTCACATATCGCCACCTCGAACCGGTAGGGCCTCATGAGGGGGAGCGATGATTAGAGCCACTTTAGCGAGGCCCAGAGCCTCTAAGGGGGGGGAGAGGACGCTTTAGGTCCCAGGGTCCGCCGCTTCCTTTTCCTTGGTGGAGGCCCGACTCGAATCGGCAGGGCTTCATCGGTACGGTTCTTTTTCTCTGCGCTCAGACTTTGAATGGCGGGTCTCTTGACTGCGGCCAGGCACTGGGATACTCCTCCCTGTAGGCTGGTCCTTCGGGGTGGCTGTGATTCCCGGAGAGCCATTTGATGCTTGCATGTCTTTTTTTTGGGGCCATCTCGCCTTAGTGCGTGGATGAGTACCGCTGACACCCCTTTTGTACGCTTGACAAGGGGAGGTGCTGCCGAAATTTTGTCTGATTGTGTTGTCTGTTCATCTTATTGACATGATTCTCTTTCCTACTGCAGACACCATGGCTGCCCAATCTCCTGCTAGTGATGCAGACCATCTGGAAGGTGTTCCGCTGTTATCATGGGGGGACTTTCCCAGGCTGAGTCGAGGTTATGACAGAATTGCCACACTAGCTGCACTCTTCGACGATGAGGCGGACACAATGGACGAATCAAGGCTTGACATCTGTTCAACACCAATCTCCTTGCCGCGACGAGGATTATAGAGTCGATTATCCGAAGGATAAGCATTTGATGTTGTTCCTCCACTCTTATGCCCCGAGCGGAAAGAAGGAATCCTTTGCGACTCAGGACGTGGAAGCAGCTATTTTAGAGGCCAGAGACAAGCTTGGCCAATTGCGTCCCCCGGTCCGAACCTATTTATCAGATCGGTGAACCCGGCGACGAGCTCCTATCCTAGGGCTAGGGACTTGAACCCTGCGGACAAACAAGCTTACCCGCGCACCCACTTTTACCCTAGCGCGGTGGGACAACTCGGCGGGGCGCATAAACAAGGAGAAGTCGACCTTTGGACTGTTCTTATGTCCGTTGAAAGGGGGCTACAGGGATGAGCCCTTTCTATTAGAGCTTGGCCATTCGTTTCAAGGACCAGCTAGTAGCTGGATGGTTCGGGGATCTGCGTGCGGCGGACGCTCATCATTTCCGGTCTTTCGTCGTGGAGGGCGCTGAATTTGTGCTCCACCACTATGCACCGATCCTGGTGACTGCAGGTGTCTACCATAGTATATCGCAGCCAGATATCGGTATCCCTATATCAAAGGGGCTTCTGTTGCGGGTTGGCGGAGGTATT